>PVJS01008929.1:0-51766 GCA_004027185.1 Glis glis | reverse complement strand
GTGGAGGGCCTCATTAAGTAGAGAGAGAGAGAGAGAGAGAGAGAGAGAGAGAGGGAGGGAGGGAGAGAGAGAGAGAGCTGAGGCTGGCCGCGAACCGGGATCCTCTGGTCTCCCGCCTCCCAAAGTACTGGGATTACAAGCGTGCGCCACCACGCCTGGCCTGGTTTTTCTTTAGATCAACAACTCCTCCGACATCATAAGAAACTGGTTCTCCTTTGCTACCCTAATGTTCACATGTTTTAAAGCTTTACAAATGTGCCAGGGTGAAGTGATGCCCGCCTATAATCCCAGTGGGAGGCTGAAACAGGAGGATCACAGATTGGAGGCCAACATCAGCCACTTAGCAAGACCCTGTTTCAAAATAAAAAACAAAAAAGAAAGCCTTTGGGTTCAATCCCCAGTACCAAAAACAAAAACAAAACAAGAAAGCTTTAAACTTTTTTCATTTCAACAGAAGGAAAAATCCCGTTCCCCCTAACAGCACAGAAACCTCTTCCTAAGGAAACGTTTACCAATGAAGTAAAAAGTAAAGCTGAAGACATGGCTAGAGCCACTCTTAGTTTTCCAGCTTTTCAGTCTTCCTGCTTCCAAGGTCCATTTCTAGAATACCAATAAAAATTTCTTTCTCCCCAAAGAACGAATTTATGTGATGCATAAATATCTAGAACCTGAGTCTTAATATTATGTGTTTCTACAGTTTAATATAGTGAGCCTGAGCTAATGAGACAGTCTTAAGGTATTTTAAGTACTATGTAACCACAGCTACAGATAAATCAGCTGCATCTCTTGTCGAATAGTACATCAGAGACTTCTAGAAATGCAGGGACGTCTATGAAAAGTTCAAATAAATGTGGTGTGCTAGCTTTAAGTAAGGGAAAGCGAATATTTTGGGCTTTGAGCACTGCATTAAAACATCCCTTTAAATCATCAGTGTGTATCTGAAACAGGGATCTGAACTGTTCCCTTCGCTAGAAGCCTAATCTCTAAAGGAGATGATCAGATTTTGCACGGAAGCTGGAACAAGCAACATGGAAACAGCCCACTATTGATTGCGCTACCTGCCCAGGCAGCGGATGGAAGCAGATAACAAGTTTCAAGAAGTCAGGGTAAAATGCGATGGTTATCCCCGCATCATGGGGGAAGGGGGTGCGGGAGGAAGGGAGAGGGGGCTTATACCTTTTGGCCCTGTTTTATTGACAGCACCTTTCCTGCCTCCAGAGGCAGGGCGGGCTTGTCAGCTTTGCAAGAAGTCAAACGGTGGTAGGAGAAAATTTGTTGGTGGAGGAGAGAAAGCCTTTGGGGGGGGGGGTGTTGTCATGCAGGACGCCGACCCAAGGGTGCCAGAGAAGACCCCGGGCGCAAGGGGGCCGGGCCGGACGGCGGGAGCCCACCCCTCCCAGGCACCTCGGGACGGCGGCGGCGGCGGCGGCTTTTATACTTTTAGGGTCCCGGGACCCCCGCCCCAGCGCAGGCTGCAAACCTGCCGCGAGAGGCCAGGAGGGGGAGACTCACCTGCGCGCTCGCCGCTGCGGGAAGGAGGAGGGAGACGGGCGAGGCCCGACGGCTCGGCGGCACTGAGCGCGGCCTGGGGCGGACGGACAGAGCTGCGGGCCCGGGGGCAGACGGGGAGCCGCGGGCCGCCACGCCCTCGACGCCGGGGAGCGCCGCCTCGGCGGGGACGCGGGCGCGCCTGGGCCGACAGGCTGCCGGCGGCGCGCGCGCTCCCGGCCGCGCCCCCCTCTTCTTCCCCGGCGGGCGGGCGCGCGGCGCAGGCGCGGGGCGCGCGGAACGGGGCGGGGCGCGGGGGCGCGCGGGGCGGGGCGGGGCGGGGCGCGGGGGCGCGCGGGGCGGGGCGGGGCGCGGGGGCGCGCGGAGCAGGGCGGGGCGGGGGCGCGCGGAACGGGGCGGGGCGGGCCTCTGCGCGCGCGCGCGCACTCGGCGTTCGGGCCGCGTCCGGGTCCGCGCGCGTGAGGGGCTGTCGCGGTCTCGTCAGGTCGGGGCTTAGGTACCCCGCAAACAGGACCTTTGGCGCCCTTGCCCCTTTCCACCGTGACCGGCCCAGATGCATCTCCTTTTCCTGCTAGCCCCATGACAGTCACGAGAGCAGATAATAGTAATATTATTAACATGTACTCAGGGCCAGTTGCTATGTACACTGCGCAGAGCGCTCGGCCCGCCTCATCTCGTTTCACCTCCCGGTAAGCAGCGAGCCGAATAGTATTGTTCCCGCTCTACACCCGAGGAGGGGTTTCCTAGTGTTCAATGGCCCCCAGGAATGGTGACCAGAGATGGCCGAGCTGTAGATGGCACTAGGTGTGTGGCTCAGTCCCCACGACCCTTAAACCAGTGGGATGAGGTCCCTGCTCCTCCCCTCCCGCTCCACCCTGTCTTCCTCCTCTCCATCGCCTCCCCCTCTTGCCCTTTCCCCTTCTTACTACTCCACCCTACGCCCTATGTACAATATTAATAATATTGACATTTTAATACTCTCTTTGCTTACAAAGCCCCCCTCCCCTTTTTTGGTACTGGGGATTGAACCCAGGGGCTCTCTACCTCCAAACAACACCCCCAGGTCTTTTATTTTTATTTTTACTCTTTTGCAGTACTGGGAATTGAACCCAGGGGCCTCCTACCTCCAAGCTACACCGCCAGCCCTATTTTATTTTTTTTATATTGACACAGGATCTCACTAAGTTGCTGAAGGCCTCACTGAGTTGCTGAGGCTGACCTTGAGCCTTCGATCCTCCTGTCTCAGCCTCCCAAGTACTGGGGTTACAGGTGTGCCCAGCTTAAGGAATATTTTTTGAGAGCCACTTCTTTTGTCAAGGTCACCTTGAGAACTACAGTCATTCTTCCTTCTCTCAGTTTCTCAAACACAGCAACTTCTGCAAAAATTTGATTTTTTAAGACAAGTGGGCATGGATCCCTAAGTCATCTGTAGCCCTGATAAGCGGAAATGGCTCAGTGAGGTCATCCTAAGTCAGAAGACCAGGTTAGGCTTGTTCAGCTCAGAGTTCCTTGTAGGTACTGGGCCCTGCACTGGGGGTTTGGCTTGCAAGAATGAGGCTGCACAAATCTGCCACTTAAGGAGCTCAGAGATAGGCAAGACAGCAATATCAGGGCATGTGGGCACTAACAGAGACGTTTTCAAAGTGCTGACAATGCAGAGGAAGAAGGGAGCCATCCTACCTGCTAGGTCAGAAAGGCTTCGCAGTTTACTGAGGTTTTCTGAGTAGTAGTTTTGAAGGTAGAGAAGAAGGGCTGGGGTGTAGCTTGGAGGTAGAATGTCTCTGGGTTCAATCCCCAGAACACCCCCCCAAAAAAAAAGGAGAGAGAGAGAGAGCAACCTGCTTGCACTGCCTTGATAGGTCCCTGGCCATCTGGCTTACAGTTGAATTCATCCAACAGGAGACCAGGGAAGGAAGGGGGGAGGGGGGAGGATGATGGAATAGGGTATTATTCTACTATCCCCTTCTCTTCTAGCTTGCTACAGGTTGGCTGCATATGTTTACTGATGCTTCCGTCAAGTGACCTTCTTCATACAGGTACTCTTTGTTCTGGCAAATTCCTCCCCTCCTGCCCTGGAGGTGACAGAGGCTCAGCCTCTGGCATCATATCATCACCCCTGCTTATTTCCCTTAACCCTACTCACACGGGCATACAACCTTCACTGAGCCCTCCTTTCACTAACAGTCTGCTGGACCCTGAGGGGTACATTGACCTAGGAAAGTCACGTTTCTAGTATCAAAAGAAAAGGAAAAGAACACCAGTATGACCAGAGCCAGTATGATGGTGATATTGGAATGGAAACGGTATGACAATAATGCAGGTCAGAGATGACAGTGGCTTAGACAAGGGCCATGAAGGGGGGAAAGGTGAGAATAGTGGGATTCTGGCTGCATTTCCAAGGCAGAGTTACTACAATTTCCTGATGAGTTCCCTGTAAATTAGGAGCCATGGAGAGGAGTGGAGGATGGCAGCAGGTAGGAGGCGTACATTTGGAGTCTAGGTCTGAGCTCAGGCCAGGTGTGGGGACTTGGCAGGGAGGCCTGGCAGGTGGTTAACTCCTGGGCTTCTGTGAGATGACCCGGGGAGAGCATGTTAATAAAATAGAACACAGATGTGGGTGGTGGTGGTGCACACCTGTAATCCCTGTACATGGGAGGCTGAGACAGGAGGATCGCAGGTTCAAAGCCAGCCTCAGCAACTTAGCGAGACCCTATTTCAAAATAAAAAATAAAAATAGGGTTGGGGGTGTAGCTCAGAAGTAGAATGCCCCTGGGTTCAATCCCCAGTACCAAATAAATAAATAAAATAAAATAGAATGCAGAAAGGGCAAAGGGAGCCAGTATAATGCTAGCCTTTACATGGCAGGCAGAGAGAGTTGCTGCCTTGTACCTATCAACTAGATCGTGAGCAACTTGAGACCTGGAGAACAAGAACGGAATCTTCCACATCCTTCTTCTTTACCTTTGTGCCCACTAAGCTGACGGGCATGCGGCGTGCGCCAAGTGCTCGCTATGAATGAACTTGACACGGTTTCCCATTCTAACACTCCCTCCCTCTCCTGGTCACCGTGAGGTTTGACTTACAGGCAGAGAGGAAAAGAGAGAGTGAAAGCGATCCCGCGTGGCTCCATCCTTTGAAACCCGTGCCAAGGTTGATAAGCACTTTGCTGTCCTGGAAAACGCAAGTAGAACCGTCAGCTGACGCTGCGCATCCTGAGCGGCGCGGCTCTTGTCTGGCAGGAAAATTTCCAGACAGGCGATTTCATTTCAGATTTTCGTATCCTTATTTGAGTAGATTTAACTGTCAATACTCTGAAACATCCTTCATAGGCTGGTTTGCAAGTGGCAGAAGATGTCCATCTCGTGTTCATACAATGCTGGTGCAAGGCAAGAGAAACTTGTTTTTGGAAACTGTTTGCCTGTTTATCAAACTAAACATATGCCTAACCTATGACCCAGAAATTCCACTCCTAGATATATACTCAAGAGAAGTGTAGGTAAATTCCACGGAAAGAGAGGCTTGTGCAAGAATGTCCTTAACTTCTTCATTTGTCATATCCCTCAAATTAGAACGATCCTAAATATTCATCCACAGAAGAATGATGCATTATGGCATTTCAAATAAGGTAATACTGCACCGCAAGAAAGAAGAATGAATTTCAGATATGCACAATAACATACATAAATCTTTTTCTGGGGGAATTGGGGATTAAACCCAGAAGCATTCTACCTCTGAGCCACCCACCCCCAGCCCTATTTTACTTTTTATTTTGAAACAGGGTCTCACTAAGTTGCTGAAGGTCTTGCTAAGTTGCTAAGGCTGGTCTTAAACCTGCAATCCTCCTGCCTCAGCCTCCCAAGTACTACTGGGTTTATAGGTGTGTGCCACCGTGCTCGACTAAACCTTAAAAAAATTGTTGAGCAAAAGAAGCATCTATACATCAAAGAGTATAGATGTATGATTCCATTTATATGAAATTCAAGAGACAAAACTGATCTTAATGATAAGCATTGGGACAGTGGTTGCTCCTGAGAAGTGGGAGTTGATTGGGAAGGACACAGGGGAGTGTTCAGGGGTTATGGAAAATTTTTTTCCAGGCCAATAAGTACGTTCGGCACATATTTATTGAATGTCTCCTATTTGCCAGACACTGTTCTAGGCATTGGGGATAAGACAAAGTCACTGCTTTTATACTGATCCACCTTAGTTCTTTTAATAGACTGATTGCACAAATGCATTTTATTTTTGTTTGTTTATTTTTGTGGTACTGGGGATTGAACCCAAGGGCATTCTACCTCTGAGCTACACCCCCACTCCTATTTTATTGTTTATTTCTGAAACAGGGTCTCACTAAGTTGCGGAGGGCCTCATGTTGCTGAGGCTGACTGCCAAACCTGTGATCCTTCTGTCTCAGCCTCCCAAGTACTGGGATTACAAGTGTGTGCCACCATGCCCGGTTATCAGTGCATTTTAAATAGGAAAAGAGGGCCCTACTTTAAGTATAGTTGATGACAAGTCTGAGGAGCTTCTTCTGGCTTCATTTTTTAGTTGCTGGAGGGGGCAGCAAAATCCAGAGAAAAGAGCACGGGCTATATGGAGTCAGTTCTGTCACTAACTGGTTGTGTGACCTTTGAGCAAGTTCTTTAAACCTGTTAAACCGTACATTTCTCATCCGTTAGGTGGAATTGATATACTGCCTTGCATGGTGGTTTTATAAAGTGCCAGACACATTAAGATACTCAGTAAACAGGAGTTGGTTTATAATCTTTACAAGTAGAATTTTATTTTTACACAGTGAGATATGAGCAAGAGGAAGCTGACTTAACTGGGAGAGGTACCCTTTGCCTCTGCCCGCCCTTCCTTCCTTCCTTCCTTCCTTCCTTCCTTCCTTCCTTCCTTCCTTCCTTTTTTTTCTCTAGACTGTAATGAATATGATGGTGGAAGCTGCTACAGCATCCATTTTGGACCAGGAAGTAAACTTGAAGATGGCAGCCACATGTTGGGATGGTGGATCAAAAAGATGAGGACTCTGGACCCCTCGTGACACCAGAGCTGCCATAGCAGCCCTGGGTTGTCTGCATCTAGACTGCCTTTACCTGGGAGAGAAATATTCTTGTATCTTGTTAGGTGTCTGTTGCAGCCAAAAGTAATCCCAACGGATATATTCTGGTAAGTGATCTCATAGCTCCCTGTACTACTTCTTCATAGCATCTATCACAATTGTAATTAAGAGGATAATTATTCAATTACTGGTTTAATGCCGGAGTCCCCAGCTAGAATATCAGTTTTTACAGGCGCGGGTACTAGTCCATTCACTGATGAATCCCCAGCTCCTATAATGGTATCTGGTTCTGGTAGACAATAAGTGCTCAATAAATGTGGAAGAGAGAATGGGAGGGAGGAAACAGCTGCTTCTGATGCTGAGAGAGATCACATCCAAAGAGACCATGTGTTGAGAAAGGAAGGGGGCAGAAGGCAGGAGCCAGCCTGCTGGAGCTCCACGGATCAACTGTTCTCTGTCTCTGTCTCTGGGCATGCTGGATATTTAAACTCATGATCTGCCACACACTCTAGATGTCCTGTGGGGCCTGTCTCCCAGATGGCACCTTTTCCTGAAGAGGCCGAAATTAACTTGCCTCCCAGGCAATGCCCTCTGGCCTGGCAGCCGGATCCCCGGTTGTTTATCAGCATCACATTCAGTGATGGTTGGGAGCTGAGCAATGTGTACTTTTCATATTTTTAATTTTCTCATTATAGAAATTGGACCTTGTTTTTTATAGATAATTCGAAATCAAAAGGATAAATGAGAAAATTAAAACCAGTTACAATTCCATGATCCAGAGATAGCCACTATTCAATATTTTGGTATATTTCCTTCCAGTCTGTTTAAGATTAGATGCATTGCTGGAATCTTTCTATCTGCATCTCCCATCGGTTTGCATAACATTATATTGCAAGCATTTCCTTGTGTTTCAAAACTATTTTAAGATGTTTTTAATGATGATGACATTATGTGTTCTATTATTTATCTAACTATTCCCTTATTTTTAGAACCAAAGTTTCTTGCAGATTTTCTCTTCTATAATTAACCCTCCAATGAATGTTTTAATAAATACATTATTGCATTTATATTTTTTATCATTGATTCCCATAAGAGGCTACTAGGCAAAAGGGCATGAGCAGGTTTTTTAAAACTCCTATTGGAAAATAACTAAACACATTTCAGAAAGGTGTACAAGCCATACCACATCCTCAATTTATATCTTACCACATTGTCAATAATATTGAATACTGCATTTAATTTTAAAAGGATTTCCTGTTGGATAGACCAAAAACCAACCAAACAAAAATAACATGACATCCTGATTACTGGGTAAATGAACCTTTTTCTATGTGTACTTCATTTGAAAACTACCCAACTTCTCTGTCCATGCTCCTATTGAGCTGTTAGCATTATAGAATAGATAGAACAATACCTTGTACATTGTAAATAGTAACCTGGTTATCATATTTGTTGAAAATTTTCTCTTAGTGATTACCCTTTTGAATTTTTCTTCTTTTATACAGAGATATTTTATGATGTTTGTTTTTGTGTAAATGTGTTGATCTTATACTTTTGTGATCTTTTCACTCGCTGAAGTCTAATTTCTAGTGACCTTCATTTTCTTTTTTTATTTCTATTTTTTGTTATTGCTTTAGTGTCTTTAAAATTATTTTAATATGAAAATACAAGGTAAGTCTCAATCTTGAATTCTTTTTCCAACGTTTCTAATATTAATTATTCAAGAATCCGTTTTAGAGCCAGGTGCAGTGGTACAAGCCTGTAATCACAGCTACTCCAGAGGCTGAGGCAGGAGGATCCCAAGTGTGAGGCCAGCCTGGGCAACCTAGCAGGACCCTGTCTCAAAACATAAAAGGGGCTAAGGGTAAAGCTCAGTGGTAGAACGGCCCTGGGTTCAATCCCCAACACTAAATACATGTATAGCTATTTTAATATATATATATATATATTATATATATTATCAAATATATATAATATATATATATATTTGACCCATTATGTATATATATATATACACTAATTACTTAGTGTATATATATAAAACATAGTGAGCCAGGTGTGGTGGCGCCCACTTGTAATCCCAGTACTTGGGAGGGTGAGCTAGGAGGATCACAGGTTCATGGCCAGCCTCAGCAACTTAGTGAGGCCCTCTGCAAATTAGTGAGGCCCTCTGCAACTCAGTGAGACTCTGTTTCAAAATAAAAAAATAAAAGAGGGCTGGGGGTGTAGCTCAGAGGTGGAATGCCCTTGGGTTTAATTCCCAGTACCACCTAAAACATAGCAAAAACAAAAACAAACAAACCATAGTACATATATAGTTCCAGGTTATTTCTTCTGTCTCATTGATTGACCTGTTAATAGAAACTGTTTTGATACCTGTAGTTTTATTATCTGGAAGGGAATGTCAGGGTACACATATTTTCAGAAAAGTTTTCTCAAGTTATACTGCCTCCTCCCCATCCCACCCCATCCCACAACCCTCAGAGCAAGCTGTGCTCACCAGAGCAGCAGGCTGTTTACTTCAAAGTTGCAGGGCTGGGGGTGTAGCTCAGTGGTAGAGCACTTGCCTAGCATCTGTGAAGCCCCGGGTTCGACACCTAGCACCCCCCTCCCCAAAAATTCAAACATGCAGGCTTACATCCTGCTTGTGCCACTAACTAGTTTAACCCTGAGCAAGTCCCACGTGCTTTAAGCCTAGTTCCTCAGTTCAATGGCAGTGGTGGTGGCACCTCCCCCATAAGGTGGTTTTGAGGCACCAAGATCCTCTGCAACTTAGTGAGATCCTGTTTCCGCATAACAAATAAAATAGGGCTGGGGTGGGGCGGTAGCTCAGAGGTAGAACACCCCTGGGTTCAATCCCCAATACCAAAAAAAAAAAAAGAAAAGAAAAGAAAAGAAAAAAAGGTTCACAATCAGTTAAGTCTTAAATGTTTATATAAAGAAGCGTGTTTTAAACAACCATGTGGATTGGATATGGAAATGTCTTTCTGTGTGTTCTGAAACCTGGATGTCAGGTTAGATTTCATCTTGCTGTGTTGTTTTAAATAAGAGTCAGTCCATCTGTCTCTGCAGATCCAGAGGGTGTTCAATTAGCGGTCGACCAGTCGTCGCCAAGGGCGACACTACCTGCCACTTGCACCAGAAGACGTGGCTCTTTTATGTGTTGCAATCTTGAATTTGTTGGGAGGAGATACACTTTCCTGATGGATTTGAGCTGCAGGTGGGCAGAGAAGAATAAGAGCTAGATGACCATAATCAGAAGGAAGGGGAAAGGGACAAAGAGCAAAGGAGAAGATGAGACATCAAAAAAGGGTTACTCTAGTACTTGGGAGGCTGAGACAGGATGATGGTAGGTTCCAGGCAAGACTCAGCAACCTAGCAAGACTCTGTTTTAAAATAAAAAATAAAAGCTGGGTGTGGTGGCGCACGCTTGTAATCCCAGTACTTGGGAGGCTGAGACTGGAGGATCCGGGTTCCCGGCCAGCCTCAGCTACTTAGTGAGGCCCTCTGCCTTAGTGAGACCCTGTTTCAAAATAAAGGATAAAAAAATAGGGCTGGGGGTGTAGCTCGGAGGTAGAATGCCCCTGGGTTCAATCCCCAGTACTGCAAATAAATAAATAAAATAAAAAATAAAAAGGGCTGGGGGGGGTAGATTGGAAGTAGAATGCCCCTGGGTTCAATACCCAGTACCAAAATAAATAAATAAAATAAAAAAAAGAAAGCTTGCACCCACCAGAATCTCTGGGTTATTCATGTAGCTGTGCATTTTTTGTTGTTGTTGTTTTTGGTTTTTGTCTAGAACAGAGAACTCTATGGGGGGGGGGCAGGGAGGTGGTAGCTAAAGGGTATTTTTTATTATTATTTTTAGTTGCCCTAAAACAACTAGAAAATGAAGTTTACCATTTTAACCATTTTTAAGCACAGTTGAGTGGCATTAAGCACCTCCTCACTTCGTGCAACCACCACCGCCATCGAGCTCCAGAACCTTTTCACCTTGCAAAACTGAAACTCTGCCCCCCCGAACGTTAACTCCCCGTTCCCCCTGCCCAGCCCGTGGCAGGAGCCATTCTACTCTCTGCCTCTATGAATCTGATACTCTCTGTACCTCATATAAGTGGAATCATACAATATTTGTCCTCTGTATCTGGTTTATTTCACATAGTATTTTATCTTCAAGGATCATGCATGTTGTAGCATGTGTCAGAGTTTCCTTTTTTTTAAAGGCTGAATAATATTCCAGTGTATGAATGTGTCACATTTTGTTTATCCATTTATCCATGGATGGACACGGTTGCTTCCATCTTTTGGTTATTATCAAACATGCTGCTGTGAGTATGTGGGAGGCTGAGACAGGAGGATTGCGGGTTCGAGCAACTTTAGCGAGGCCCTCAGCAACTTAGTGAGACCCTGTTTCAAAATAAAAAATAAAATAGGGCTGTGGCTATAGCTCAGAGGTAGAATGCCCCTGGGTTCAATCCCCAGCCCCTCCCTGCAAAATCTCCTGTGAACACTAGGGTACACATATCTGCTCAAGACCCAGCTTTTAACTCTTTTGGTGTATAAACCCAGAAGTGGAATTCCTGGACCATATGTCAATTCTGTTTTGTGTGTGTGTGTGTGTGGTGCTGGAGATTGAACCCAGGGGCTTTCTACCTCTGAGCTACACCCCCAGCCCTATTTTATTTTTTATTTTGAAACAAGGTCTCACTAAGTTTCCGAGGCTGGCCACGAACCTGCGATCCTCTTGTCTCAACCTCCCAAGTACTGAGATTACAAGCCTGCGCCACCACGCCCGGCATCAATTCTATTTTTAAATCTTGAGAAACCAGCCGACTGTTTTCCAGGGCGGCCGCGTCACTTTGCATTCCCACCAGCAGTGTGCAGGGTTCCAGTCTCTCCACATCTTTGTCAATTTTTAATTTGAGTTTTATTTTGAGGTGATGAAAATGTTCTGAAGAACACTGTAGTGATGGTTGCATGTGCCTTGAGGACACTAAACATTGTACACTTTATTTATTTATTTATTTTTGCAATAACCCAGGGGCATTCTACCTCCGGTTTACACCCCCAGCCCTATTTTTTATTCTTTATTTTGAATCAGGGTCTCACTAAGTTGCAGAGGGCCTCACTAAGTAGCTGAGGCTGGCCGCGAACTCGGATCCTCCGGTCTCAGCCTCCCAAGTACTGGGATTACAAGTGTGTGCCACCACACCCGGCTTCATTGTCCACTTTAAATGAGTGAATTATATGCCATGTGGATTCTATTAATAAAGCTGTTTTTAAAAGGATCAGGCTAGGTCCACTGGCGCACACCTGTAATCCCAGTACTTGGGAGACTGAGACAGGAGGATCGAAGGTTCGAGGCGAGCCTCAGCAACTTAGCGAGATTCTCAGCAACTTAGTGAAACCCTGTTTCAAAATAAAAAATAAAGAAAGGGCTGGGTATGTAGCTAGAAGGTAGAATGCCCCTTGGTTCAATCCCCAGTACTACAAATAAAATAAAATAAGCTGAATGTGGTGGCACATGCCTGTAATCCCAGTACTTGGGAGGCTGAGAAAGGAGGATCACAGGTTTGAGGCCAGCTTCAGCAACTTAACGAGACCCAGTTTCAAAACATATAGAAGGTCTGGGAGGTAGACTGTCCTGGGAGGTAAACTGCCCCTGGGTTCAGTCTCCAGTATGAAAAAATAAAAACAAAAACAAAATAATCAATCGAAAAACAGAGGAGGCAGCCATGGACCTGAACCTGGGACCCAGACCTCTCAGCAGGAGGGTGTACTGAGGACTTGGGAGGTGCCCAAGTTGTGTGAGAAGTGGAGAGAGCTGTGAAACTAGCTGCAGCTGCCGTTGCGCTGGAGTGAGGAAGCATGGCTGTGTGTAGGAACAGGAAGTAGACAGGAAAGAGCACGACCCTTTGTCCTCGTCCAGCCTCGGTTTCCCTCACAGGCCCCTAACAGGGAGCAACTGGTAAAGAAGAAAGGCGGTTTACTGAGTTCCAGTCCCAGCATCCCACAGCCAACTGCAGAAGGGTGGATTCGGGGCAAACAGAAAATAGCTTAATGACCTTCACATGTTGGCAACTAGCAGCCTCTATCCTCGGTGGATCTAAGACTGGCTGTGTAATCTCAGAGCCTGTGTTGACGAGGGGGTCTTCAGAAAGGTTCCCAGGAATCCAGAGCTAAAGTTAAACTGGTGTGAACCCATTCACAGGAGGATGAGTCAATGTTACTGGAACGATAACCCCTCTCCCTCCCTAAGGTGACAAAGTAGAGCCTCAAGACCCTCGTGAAACGCAGGAAGCTAAAATCTAGGCATGCTGGGTGTGGTGGCACACACTTGTAATCCCGGTACTTGGGAGGCTGAGACAGGAGGATCTGGTTTCGCAGCCAGCCTCAGCTACTCAGTGAGGCCCTCTGCAACTTAGTGTGACCCTGTTTCAAAATAAAGAACAAAAAAAATAGGACTGGGGTGTTTCTCAGAGGTAGAATGTCCCTGGGTTCAATCCCCAGTACTGCAAAAAAAAAAAAAAAAAATAATGCCACTGGGTTCAATCTCCAGTGCCAAGAAAAGAAAACAAAATCCAGGTAGGAAGTTCTTTGACTTCTGCCTCCTGCCTCTCTGTCTCTGATTATACTGCTCTCTGACTTAAAGAAGAAAAATGGTGGATGTGTTGGGGCTTTGCTACGTGCCACTTACTGTTCTGTACTCAATCCGTACAGCCACCCGCGAGGGGGACAGCATTATTGTCCCATTTTTACATGAGGAAGCTGAGGATTGGAGGGTTCCGTGCTTTCCTGAGGTAGCAGGCAGAGCGCGGGCGGTGCTCCTGCTCTGAGCCATGGTGCTGCGCTGCCTCCTGGTGCCTGCCCTGTGCTTCTCTTGGTTATTATTTGGTGGGCCGTGTGGTCTTCCTTCAATCAACTAGCAGCACCACACAAGATCTAGATGACATTGGAAACCCAGCTAAGTGACCTGACACAATCATGGTGAATAGTTGTGCTACAATACATGTGGCCCTTTGAGTGGGTTTCCAATGCGTTGGCCCTGTTGTTGCTGTTGTCTCAAAGAAAGGACTGCCATCATCCTCTCACAGTGTAATGGGGTGCTTGCTGAGAACCTGAAGAAAAATTCTGAAGCTTGAAATATCTACCATTGGAAATGTTTTCTGACTTTCAGGATGGCAGTTGTGTTGCTCCGGTTCTGCAAGAGCCTACTGGGTTGACTCTTTGGAGAAGGCAGGTGTATGTCAAGTTCTTTAGAGAAAATTTGCCCTTTCTGGGCCTGGTGTGATCAGGTGCTTGGAACTTCCTGGTAGACGGGTGAGGGTGTGAAGGCCTACCCAGAGCCAGTGAGAACCCTGCTTTGAAGGGCTCCTGAGGTTAGGCTCAAGCCTGCAGGATTCCGGGGCCTGTGCCATGTTTGGGAGGCATGGTGGAACCCATGATGGAGGATTGTTTCTTCATAAGACCAGAGTGGGCAGAGGTGGGTGAATCAGTTGGAGGCCACCAACAGAGGGCAGCTAACCTCCCTGGGTGCTGGTGTCAAGGAGCAATCAGAACAGAGGTCATAGTAAGAACAGAGAGTCAGTGGAAAGTACAAATCATGTTGCAGAGTGTGTGGCAGGCTTGGGACATTCCCTGAGAACCTTCAAAAACCCAAGGGACTGAGGGTATAGCCCAGTGGTAGAGCATACACAAGGCCCTGGGTTCTATCCCTGACACCCAAACAAAAAACACCCCAGAAGTTGGATGTTGGGGAGACAGTGTCACACTTAAGAGGGCTAATCTTATTTACAGATACTAGAAACTTGGGATAGAATATCTGGGTATAAAAGAGAAAGTATTATTAACCAAAGTTATGATCTGGTGAGGCCTAGGACATATGGGTTCCACTGAAACACAGATTGAATAAACTCACTTATCCAGTGGATTCCTGGGAAAATTGAGCTGCTGGGTGTAGGTGATTTTCCTCAAGGTGCATTGACTCAGGGCCTTGACATCTATATTACTGTTTCACTTAACCGTGTCCTGTGGAGCTCTCAGCCTTTTCTCAGGTCTCAGGTTTTTATTTTATCTTATTTTATTTATTTATTTATTTATTTATTTATTTATTTTATTTATTATGGGTGTTGAACCCATGGGCATTATACCTCCGACCTACACCCCAAGCCCTATTTTATTTTTTATTTTTAAACAGGGTCTCGCTAAGTTACTGAGGACCTGGCTAAGTTGCTGAGGCTGGCCTCAAACTTGTGATCCTCCTGTTTCTGCCTCCCAAGTACTAGGACTACAGGCATGTGCCACCATGTATGGCCTGTCTTTGGTTTTTAAAATGGCAGCAGGGTACTGGAAATGCTCACAGAAGCATCTTCTTACAGGGATACCTCATGACATCACAATGATGAGATGCCTGCATCTTGACTTGCATTTATTTTATTTTGTTTTTTTTTTTTTTGTTTGTTTGTTTTTGCGGTACTGGGGATTGAATGCAGGGGCGTTCTACCTCCGCGCTACACCCCCGGCCCTATTTTTTATACTTTATTTTGAAACCGGGTCTCACATAGTTGCGGAGGGTCTCACTAAGGAGTGAGTGAGAGAGAGAGAGAGAGAGAGAGAGAGACAGGGAGAGAGAGAGAGAGAGCGAGAGAGCTGAGGCTGGCTGCGAACCCGGATCCTCCGGTCTTCGCCTCCCAAAGTACTGGGATTACAAGCGTGCGCCACCACTCCCGGCTTTGACTTGCATTTATTTTATATGGATAGCCTTAATGTTCTGCTGGGTGTGCTGTAAAATTCAATGAGGACATGACATCAGCGAGTGCTGATGTGCCAGATGCATCTTTTCCTTAGGTAGGGCTTGGACTTGGTTTCCCCTCTTGTTTCTTTTTGTTTGGATGAAGAGAGCTGAATTTATTCTGAAGCAAAACTAATAGCCAAAAAAGAAACATATCAAAGAGAACAAGTTTAACTACAAAGGGTTAGTAACCTTTTGCCAATCTCTAAAAATTTTACTGCTTCATGAAACCAAAACTCACAAAAATGAAGTAACTGAATACACAACCGTTATTTTTGATTTTTTTTTTTTTTTTTTTTTGCGGTACCAGGGATTGAACGCAGGGGTGTTCTACCTCCGCGCTACGCCCCCAGCCCTATTTTTTTTATGCTTTATTTTGAAACCGGGTCTCACGAGGTTGCGGAGGGCCTCACTAAGGAGAGAGAGAGAGAGAGAGACAGACAGACAGAGCGAGAGCTGAGGCTGGCCGCGAACCCGGATCCTCCGGTCTCCGCCTCCCAAAGTACTGGGATTACAAGCGTGCGCCACCACGCCCGGCCTACAACCGTTATTTTTGAATCGTAGTGTTTTATTAAAGTCTAAGGCTCATGGGCGATTCTAAAATCACTGCAGCTCTGTGGCAGACTGAACTGTGGTCCCTTGCCTGGTGAGTGGTTAGAGGGCGGGGACACTGACGTGTAGTCCTTAGACCTCTTGGTGACCTGTTCATCAACAATTGTGGCCACCATCTGCTAGCTCTCCAGGCCCCCTGGTGAAGCGATCATGCATCTCTGCTGCATGATTTTCAGAGATCACGATTATCTGAAGCAGCTGCAGCCTCACAGGTGTGCCACAGCCTCCCCCAGAACTGCCTCCCTTTCCTTTTCAGCCAAAGCTGCTGCCCTAATGCATGGCTGACCTCGTGTCCACTGAAATCCCACGGCAGCACCCCGGGAAAGACAGCACAGCTGAGGAATGGGCTCGGGGTCTGCGGTCAGGCTGGCCTGGGTTGCAGTCCTGGCTCTGCTGTTCACCAGTGACATTACCCGAGCCGCAGTTTCTTCATCTGTAAAACTCATCAGGTGGAACTTACTATCTTCATTAAACTTATCCCATGGAATTGTTATAAAGGAGACATGAGGTGTGCATGAGGTATACAGTAAGTGCTTCACAAATGTATGAATATAGCTGGACATGGTGGTGCCTGTAACTCCAGTACTTGGGAGACTGAGGCAGGAGGATCACAGGTTCAAGACCAGTCTCTGCAACTTAGTGAGACCCTGTTTCAAAATAAAAAGCAAAATAAGGCTGGGGGTTTAGCTCAGAGGTAGAATGCCCCTGGGTTCAATCCCCAGTAACCCCCCCAAAGTATGAATATGTATATATGACTCTATGTGTGTGTGGTATAAATATATAGGTGCTATACCATACCTGCCTTTGAAAGTTGGAAACTCAGAATGTAAAGAGACATACATGCATAGAATTTCTCAAGAGAAGACACAAATGTTCATTACATAATTTGAAAATGGAAAAAAAAACTTAAATAGGAAACCATTGCTTCAATATAATGCAATGTCCTGATTTGATTCAATCTTCATAAAAACCCTTAGGTGGTTGCTGTTATTCCTGTTTCACAGACGGGGATAGAGGTGTTAAGTTACTTGCTCTATGCCACGCAGCTAATAAGCAGTGTAGCCAGAGTCTATGCTTTTAAGCACTGCAGATTTAAAAACAAAAGTGCTCAATTAAACCTCAGCTGCGAGCCTGGGCATCTCTAGGTCTGTACTGTTAGTACAACAGCCACTAAGTACAGGTGGATTTTTAAATTAAAATGAAAGGAAATTAAAAATTCAGTTCCCAGCTGGGCATGGTGGTGCATGTATGTAATCCTAGTATTTGGAAGGTTGAGACAGGAGGATTGCAGGTTCAAGGCCAGCCTCAGCAACTTAGCAAGACATTGCTTCCAAATAAAAAAATAAAACAGGGCTGGGGTGTAGCTCAGAGGTAGAATGCCCCTGGGTTTGACCCCTGGTACTGCAAAAATAAAAATTCAGTTCCCCAGTCACACTAGCCATGTGTAAAGTGCTCAATAGCCACATGTGGACAGTGGCTACCACAGTGGGCAGTGCTAACACAGAACAGTTCCATTATTACGGAAAGATCTATTAGGTAGTGCTGTTCTAGATAATTCTAGAAAATATTAGCCGAATGTAAGACTCAGATTCAACAGGTACTGCATGGATTTTTTTAATTAAATACTTCATAATGTTATTCGCACCTAGTACACACATTTTTTTTGAAAAATAAGACATGCCATATTAGTCATGAAGTTAACAAAATATAAGCATCCACATAGAATATATTCTAAAGTGACTTCATTTATACAGCTTCTCAGAGAAACACACATGTGACTTTTCACCCATCAACCAGAGTTGGATCAGATTTGGAATTCACAAGGCTGCAGGGCAGGGTCCCCCAACACTACCCTGATGGACAGCTTGTGTTCACATGGTGCCAGCAAGCTGGCTGGTTTCCACTAGAAGAACAACGGAGATGCCAGCACTCCTGTCCCTACCCAGCATCCAATCCACCCTGCAAACCCTGCGGAACCCAGCAGACCACAGCTTCTTGGGAGGGACCAGGGGTTCCTGTTTTCAGTCTCCAAAGGTACCAGTCTTCCAAGAACCTTAATGTGTAATCAGGGAGCCCAGAATCCCACTTTAGAACAGGGGGAGGGAGTGGGGACAGGGTAGATGGGACGAGAGGAAGACCAGAGAACAACCACAGTTTAAACCAAGTTTGGTGACCTTGCTGTGGGTCCCTGGCCGCCGGAAAGAAGACGGGGGTGTGATATTTAACATTGCTTGGAGCTCTCAAGGGGACTTGGGATGTCAGAGCCAAGAGTGAAAATCAACACTCATGGCTGTGAGTGGAAAGCTGATGTTCCCCATCCCCGTCCCAACAGCCAGTACTGTGTCACCATTAGCGGGCAGTCTGTTTACACCTGGGGACAAAGCTCTGGAGATGACGCCTGTCACATCAGCTCTCCTCCCAGCTGCCCGAGAGACAGACCCTGCCGCCACTCAGGAAACTACCATGTGGCTTTGCTGCTCGGCCCTCCTGGCTCAGCTTTCTAGGGTGACACCACTGCCCCAAACCCGAGGGCAGAGGAGCGGCAGTTCCTGGGTGGCATTGTCCCCACGACCTGCAGCCGACCTGGAGTCACAGTGCACTCTTATCCATTCATCTCAAGAGAGCTGGCTGGCCTGAGCTAAATGGCTCATTAACCCAAAAGGGAAGGATGGGGATAGAGGAACAGTAGGAGAACAGAGTGTCAGAATTACCACTGATCACCTGGGTTTGACACCTGTAAACAGCCTCCCCGTCCACCTGCTCTGCATCCACGCTGCCTCCTGCGTTGGCTGTGGAAGGCCAGGAACGTGGCTTTCATCCCCGCTTTGCGCTGTTCTTGCAGGCTCAGAGCTCCACCTTGAAAGGGGACTGGTTACCCTTTCTGTTTCTTCCTCCTCACGGAGAAAGGCTTCCTTTCCCATCAGCGCTCAAACTGCTATTCTCTTCCTGAGGAACCATCAGTGGTTCCCGAGCCCTCTAGGATACACTTTGAGCTCCTCTGCCAGGTATTCGAGACTAATCTGTTGAGGCTCATTTCCCACCGCCATCCCTGGCTCTCCTTTCTTTAACATTCCTGACAATTTCTGCGCTTTTGCAAATGCTGGTCCCCCTACCACTGTCTGGGGGTGATCACCCCACTCTGTGCTTTGCTCACATCTTAGCTATATTTGCCACCATCTGTGAGTGAGGCCCAATCATCTCCAATTCTGAACAGCCTGTGGGTTCAGGGGCCAGCCTTTAGCAGAGCCTCCATGACAGTTGCTCTCTGTGGTACTTCACATCTATCCCAGCCTGCCCTGCTGGGGACCCCTGGGTATCTGTGTCTCCCCCTGCTGGCCTGGAGGGCAGGAACTATGTCCTGTGTGCAGCTTCCCTCTCTGAATGCTGAGCACAGGGTAAATGTCTCATAAATGTTGTTGAACTGAGTTGCCTTCTTAGACACTGAAGACGCAGTATAGACATGGTTACGACACAATACAGAAGTGTTGTGGACAATGGAGGTCAGGGCACTAAATCAGTTTTAAGCACATCTATAAAGATAAGTGGCCCATCAACACTGGTTTGTTAACACTGTTAGTGAAAGGCTGCCTGGGGAAGCATTGAGCTAGTTCTAGGTAGTATTCACCAGGTGGAGAAAAGCCACAGACCCTATGGGACTCTCCAACCCGCCAAAAGAGCCCCAGAGGAGATGGAACTGTAATTCTAACCTAGCAGGCATGTGTGGGCCCCAATTGTGTGTGTGTGGGGGGGTGTTAGCAGCCCATTTCTTTCCATCAGTAGGCTTTGAGGGGTGTGATCTCTGGGTCACTGGCATCGGGATCTCCAATGGCGCCAGTTTCAAATGCAGACATGTGGGTTCCACCCCAACCCCACTTAAACAGTCTCTGCAGTTGGGGTGTAGGAATCCGCATTCTAAAGAAACTCCTAGGGGATCCTTATGGCCATTGACGCTTGCAAGCCTTTTCCTTCCGTTCTCAGAAGTATACAGTCAGTCTAGGGGACGCCAGGTGCATGGCCAGAAGGCAGCAGCCCCGTTTGTGGCAATGCCTGCTTCTCCAGACAGTGCCGGGGACAAGGACCAGGCGTTCTGCATGGACTCTGGGAAAATGAACTTTTAACTCAGGCTTGGTCTGCGGGTCTACAAGGAGACTACGGAGGAGAGGTGGGTGAGGCTGACTCAGACCAGCCCCTCAGCCTTCCCAGCAGGCGCTGGCAGGCAGGAAGAAAGCAACTCATCCAATAGGCAGACGTTCTGTCTGTCCTTATAAAGGATAGAGTTAAGAGGGACTTGCTTCCTGTATGGGCTGAAGTATCACCCCCCCTCACTCCTATTCCTCTTATTCTCCCCTTTCTTCTCTTAACTTCCCACTTCCCAGTTCCTTTGGGGAGGGTAGATCATGCAGGGTTTTTTTGGGGGGTGCTGGGAATTGAACCTAGGGGCATTCTACCTCCAAGCTACATCCCCAGCCCTTTTTATTTTTGTTTTGAAACAGGGTCTAAGTTGCCTAGGGTCTCGCTGGGTTGCTGAGGCTGGCCTCAAACCTATGATCCTCCCGTCTCAGCCTCCCAAGTACTGGGATTGCAGGTGTGTGCTACCACACCCAGCGTGATCATGCAGTTCTCACAGGACCAAAACCAAGCGAGTTTTCAGCGTAGATCCTGTGCACACGCGCCCAGCACAGACAGCCATGGGCAGATGTACACTGCCGAGGTGCCGAGGACTGCTCGTTCCACTCAGGGTGGCCTGCCGTGCTGCATGCAGGCCACGGATACTGTCACAGCTATGGACTCGTGATGAGATGGGTGGAGGCAGGCATGCGAGGGAGACAGAGGAAGACTAGCTTTAGAGGTGTCCAGCCTTTTGCTGGATTTGAAAAGTAAGAGCAGAATCTCTGCCTTACGTTAGTTCTGAAGAACGTGGCCACCTTTGGCCACTGCCCAGGGAGGCTTGGTGACCGTCCTCGAGGAGGTAAGAAGGCCACGTGGGCCGAGGCTGGATTCCACACTGCCCACCTGGAATACTGCTTTCACCCCTTCCCCTCTGTCTCCACGTGAAATCTTCAAGACCGAAGCAACTTATCCTTTGCCAGACACAAAGGCCTTCTGGGATCCCCTTCAGCAGAGTTCTCGGTTTAAAAAAATAAGACTTGAAAGGCGAGCTGTAGAGGAAGGGTGCCTGGCCTTCCAGGCGGCTCATTCCTTCTTGGAGTGCTCCAGGACTCGGTAGGGAACCCCAGGGGTACTTCTGGAGCTGTGTTCTTCTTGCATGACTGGCAGTGTGGCGGGAGCGTAGATCTCAGAAATGTTGTCATTGTTTTCCAGGGCCCCGTAGGAGAAAGAAGCTTTGAGGTCAGGCTGGACTGTCACCCCCTTGTCGTGCATGTTGTGCATACCTGAAATGAAACCCGTTCCCCTGTGACTATGCGGTCAGGCCGAAGCGGGCTGCATCTTCCTTTCTCCTGCCACCGACTAAGCAGAGAGTTCAGGAGCTAGTCAGGTGCATTGTCAATTTCCTGAATGCTTTTGATGTAAAAGGGAAATGTCGCAGTTGCTAAGCAACCGGGATAAATCTTCAGGAAATATGCACACCGACCAGCCACTGTCAGGAGGAACCACCCGCTGGTCTAGAATGAGGTGGGAATGTGTTTGGAGCGAAGGTGGAGTGGAGAGAGCACTGTGCTTGGGACGTGGTAGATGCCAACACTTCCAAATTAACTCAGCATGTGGAAAACCTCACTACACTTTTGAGGGAAGAGGGTAACGGACACATCAGGGACACCTGACAGTGATGGACGTACCATGATGCTCAGAGGGTGCTGGCCTGTGAAATGAATGGCCCTGGTCCACAGGCAGATGAGGGGCCCTAATCTTTAATTCCTCTTTTTTTGTGTGTGGTACTGAGCATTGAACCCAGGAGAATGTTACCTCTGAGATACATCCCCAGCCCTATTTTATTTTTTGTTTTGAAACAGGGTCTTGCTAGGATGCAGAGAGTCTCGCTAAATTTCTGAGGCTGGCCTTGAACCTGTGATCCTCCCATCTCAGTCTCCCAAGTACTGGGATTACAGGTGTTTGCCACCATGCCTGGATTCTTTAATTCCTTTAACCTTATCCTACAATTCCTCCAGTCAAGGGGGGCCTGGTTACTTTTTTTCCTTTTCCTTTTTCTTTTTTGGTACTGACTGGGGATTGAACCCAGGGATGTTCTACCTCTGACCTATACCTCCAATCTTTTTTTATATTTTTATTTTGAAACAGGGTCTTGCTAAGTTGCTGAGGCTGGCCTCAAACCTGTGATCCTTCTGTCTCAGCCTCCCAAGTACTGGGATTACAGGTGTGCACCACCACACCTAGCAAAAATTTTGGTTTACTGACATTGCGATGAGATGCCCACCACAGGAAGCCATGGGTATGTGAGTGAGACGGTGTTAGGAAGGACTTATTATGGGATCTGGGTGGCTTGGGGGAGGGGTCAAGGATTGAGGCTTTGCTTTGGATCAGATGCTACCAGGAAGCAGGGTCACTTCTCTCACTGGGGATCCTAATTCTTTTCTAGAAGGAGAGGAGACCAGGCTGAGCCTACCACTGTGACTGGTAAAGCAGCAGCTGTCCCTCATACTAGCTGGGGTGGGGGTGGGAGCTCGTCCTTTTTAGTGGTGTGGACAATGGCCACGTTTAATCTGTGTTTGGATATGAGAGCAGAGCAGTCCTGTTTGTGTGGTGACCTGCTATGATCAGAGTGGCCTTGTCTGCCACAGGTGTTCTGTGAAATGTCAGTCATGAGGGTCCAGTGGATCCCATAGGCTGGGGCTGCTTCTCTCTTTCTCACGTTTGAACAGGCTTTGGATATTTGATACTTAAAACCTCTCGACATCATGACATGCAGTGGATTTCTGGAACGTCTATCATGATGATACAAATCTAGGCAGACAAAAGGCCCAGCCCCACCAGGTGTGGTGGTGCACGCCTGTAATCCCAATGCTTGGGAGTCTGAGACAGGAGGATCGCAGGTTTGAGGTCAACTTCAGCAACTTAGCAAGACCTTCAGCAACTTAGCGAGATCCTGTTTCAAAATGAAAAATAAAAAGGGCTGGGGGTTTAGCTTGGAGACAAAATGCCCCTCGGTTCAATCCCTAATACAAAAAAAAAAAAGCCAGACCTTCTGCTGACCAGGGACCCCCCTGTCTATTTCTAGCATCAGGCAGCTTTTCCTGAACACGCTACCAGGCACCAAGTCAAACAAATGTGTGAAACATCCAAAGGTTTTTAGAAGCAAAAGGGAAGTGAAACCAAATTTAACCAGGCATCTACCAGGTCCCAGAGACCGTGCAGGAGACCTTCACACATATGATCCCACCACCCCCAAGGAAGGAAGCCCGATTTAGAAATGAGGATGAGCAGGCGGCAGAGCTGGGATTTGAATCCGGGTCCTCTGAACTCCAAGCCCAGCTCCTCGTGGCTCAGAACACGCACTTAATCAGCAGTGTCCTGCCAACCACCGCAATGGGGCAGGGTCTCCCCCTTCAACCTCTGATTCCCCGCTGGTCACGGGTATGAAGAGAAAGCCAAGAGCCACACCCACAAACAGGCCACAGAATGTTGATATCTAAGGTTACCTGAGGTTACCTTCTATTCCCCGCCAGAAAATACATCTGTATATATGTATATACAAGTACTTATATAGATATATACACACACACGTAGTTTGTAAACACACAGACACACATACACGTACACATACTGGCACACACAGAGTTGACACCTCACCTATCTGGGATTCAGCTATCCAGCGCCCTCATCTATCCGGAACACAGCCGAGAAACAAGGAAGTAAGCAAAAAAGGCATCTGAGCGGCCAGATTAGATGTTGGAGAAGTCCATGCACTCAGCCCATGCACTCGCCTCCTGGGACAAACCTTGGGGCCCCCGCTCGGAGCGCACTCGTTTAGATCCGACACAGTCTGAACAAGTTGGGTCAGAGGGGGAAGATTGACAGGGAGTTGCTATACGCAGGCGGGCTGGTCACAGCAAGAATGACAGACAACAGCTTGATAGCACAAGATGAGGAAATAATATAAAAAGGAGACGATGAGCTACTTTTCTCAGGACCATTTAATATGGGAGCACCTCAGCCAATCCCGAGAACATGCCTCACAGCATCACAGCCCGAAAAGTGCTCTGGATTAACCAGCACTCTGCCCTCAACATGGCTGTATGTTAACATAATTAGGTTATAATTAGATTGTAATTGCATTATGTTAATGAAGAATGTATTGTTATGTTTTCTTTCTTATTTTGTGTGTATGTGGTATTGGGGATTGAACCCAGGGGCATTCTGCCTCTGAGCTACATCTGCAGCCCTATTTTTTATTCTTTATTTTGAAACAGGGTCTCGCTAAGTTGCGGAGGGCCCAAGTAGCTGAGGCTGGCCACTACCTGGATCCTCCTGTCTCAGCCTCCCAAGTACTAGGATTACATGCGTGCGCCACCATGCCCGGCTTCTATTTTTTATTTTGAAATAGGGTCTCACTAAGTTGTGGAGGGTCTTGCTAAGTTGCTGAGGCTGGCTGTGAACCTGAAATCCTCCTGTCTCAGCCTCCCACGTACTGGGATTACAGGCATGTGCCACTACGCCCAGCTGGTCATTATGTTTTCAAGAGAGTTCCATCTTACATATTTAAAATAAAAATTAATTTTGAGGTACAGTGTGAAAGTTAGCGGTCACTGGCAAACTGTAGCATTGAGGTCAGCAAACCTAGCTGGGGCCAGTGCAATGTTTTAGCTTCCCTAATCTGAGTCTCTTTGGGCTAGATGGGCACTCTCTAGTTCTCCACAGGCCCCGCTACTCCCTACTGTTCAGTGTTTGACGGATTCACATGTTTATGCTGCTGTCAGGGCTTAAAGGCATTTGAGCTTGTGCTTCTTGGTGTGAACCCCTAGCTCCCTGGGAAATTAGGACAATCCACTCCCTGTGGAATCCAGGGGTTAAGTATTTGAATTTCATTCCTCCTATTTTCCTACCCTTCTCTGATCATTCCATTCCAACTAGATGAATGGATTTTTCCATTTGTAAGCGTGAAGCCTGGTGCTGCCGATCATAATTACATCCGGTGTGAATCAGGATTTTCTTTGAACGATCCTGAAATAGACACAGGAACTGGCAGGATGTACTCAAAATCAATTGAGGTGCTTGGCTGTTGCCTCCTTTTTGAGATTAAAAGAAAAAAAGACAGCAAGAGAACAGTCACACAGTAAGGGTACAACAGCACACCTTTCCTGTACCAAGCCCAGTGCTGCTTGTCTCTTTTTTCAACAGGAAGTAGCGGTCACTCTATATGGATGGCCAGCTGGACCCGTGGGGTTTGAACGTTACCTGGCATGGCATCCATGGAAATATAGGGCTCAAATGGAATGGCCTTCTTCCTGTTACGTGTGATTAAGAAGACGCCCAAGAACGCAATGAGGCACCTGAGGGAGGGAGATAAGAGAGGAACAGAAATTAGGGCAGGAGCAAGGTCGAGGAGGGATGCTTTCGACTGCAGGTGATCAGGGAAAGGTAACAAGAAGGCTGCGGAGGAGGCCACTCTGCAGAGCAGCCCAGAGAGGCTGCCGGCCCGGATGAGCAGGGAGCAGACGCTAGCTGAATAATAACAGCGGGAGCGGCCCCACACGCCTACGCGCCACTCCAGCTGTAATCAGAAGAAATTAGACTCTCCTGGGCAAAACTCTCGGGGTCCTTTCAATTCTACTCAGCCAATATTCTCAGAACCTTGCCTTTAAAAACAAAATAAAAAAAATTCTTTATGGCCTAAATTCAATCACTACAGAAGCATAGAAAAGTAAAAATCAGTAATAATGACAAAGTCCCTGTACCCATAGCACCCCATTCCACTCCCCAAGTAGATGTATATTCTTCTGGAGTATTCTGGGGTATCTTTTTTTTATAGCTTATGTAAATGAGAGCAGTTTTTAAAAACTGGGGTATAATGGGAGAAAATGCACAACCCCTAAATATATACCGGGATGAATTTTACTTGTGTATATACTGTAGAACCACCTTCCAGGCCAAGATAGAAATGTTTCCTTCCCACCTGGTTTTCTGTGCCCCTGCCCAATGCATGCCAACCCTTTCCCAGAGGCGGCCACTGCCGACCTCTCACCACCAGTTCTGTTCACTGGTTCTCATCTTCTTGTCAGTTAAATCTGACAGTGTGCACTCTTTATACCTGATAACATGTTTTTAAGAGTCATCTACTTTTTTTTTGGCGTGTATTAGTAGTTCATTCATTTTAATTGTGTAGAATCGATTGTCTGAATATTCTAATACTTTTTCCCCCACTCTCCTATTGATAGCTTGTTTCCAATTTGGGCCTATGTAATGAAGAAAGCTATTATAAATACTCAGGTAGGTGACATTTTGTCAAAATATGCACTCATTTCTTTCAGGTAAAAATCCAGAAGTGGATTGCAGGTTCGAGGACAGCCTCAGCAATTTAGTGAGGCTCTCAGCAACCTAGTCAGACCCTGTTTCCAAATAAGAAATAAAACAGGTCTGGGGGTATAGCTCGGAGGTAGAATGCCTCTGGATTCAATTTCCAGTACCGCACACACACACACAAAATCCAGAAGTGGAACTGTTGGATCCCAGGATAGGCCAGCCTTAAAAAAAACAACTAACTTTTTTCACTTAATGTATCCTAGGCATGGTTCCATGTCAGTACCCATGGGCTGGCCTCGAGTTTTCAAAATGGCAGCATGGCACTTTACCGTATGGATATATCATAACTAATTTATCCTGTGTCCTGCTGGGCATTTGGATTGCTTCTAGCTGTTAGCTTATACACCTAATTTAAACATTTATAAATAGCCTCATCCATGTATTTTTGTGCTCACACTCAAATATTTTCCTAAGATAAATATTACAAATGGATTCCTATATCAAAAAACACGCATATTTAGCCAGGTGTGGTGGCGACACCTGTGATCCCAGTACTTGGGAGGCTGAGACAGGAGGATCACAGGTTCGCCGCCAGCCTCAACAACTTAATGAGGCCCTTTGCAACTTAGTGAGACCCTGTCTCAAAATAGAAGAATAAAATAGGGTTGGGGTATAGCTTGGAGGTAGAATGCCCCTGGGTTAAATCCCCAGTAATGCCAAAAAATGTATGCATATTTAAATTTTTTATTTGATGTTACTGATTTGTCCCCCTAAATTAAAGTACCGCTAACAGTGTGGCAGGTGGTGGGCAGGATTCCTCATCCTCATGCCAACATAGAATATCATCAATCCTGTTGGTTTTTGCAAAATGAGGGTCTCTCATGGGGCTTCAATATGCATTTCTTAGATCTGGGGTGAGGATGAGGGCCTCTACGTGGGTCAAAATGTGATGTTTCAGAAATGACAAGGAGATTAAAGCTCGAAAGAGAAGAAAGGAGAGGAGGTAAGGCCTTCTGGGGAGTAAAATGCTTTCCTCCAGGGACAAAGCTCCGAACCCAGCAGCTCCCATGACTCTAAAGGATCCAGTGACTGAAGCCACCATGGGGAGCGGGCGGCCCTGCCTGGAACTGACTCTACACGCGAAGCCTGGGCCAGCGCAACTCACCCCAGCGCGAACATGCAGATGTGCAGCACGTCCTCCCCGATGAAGTCCAGGTAAAATATTGCGCCTGCAGCGGCAAAGAGTAAAAACTATTGTGAGCTGTTTCCAGATCAGCCACCTGCAGGCTGTGTAGGATTTGGCTTGGCTCTTCCCTGCAGGAAGCCAGAGTCAGCAAGAATATTATGACTATGCCTGGTAAAATATTAGAAGAACTGACTAAAAGCCATTTGGGGGAACAGACTGTCTCCCCACCCCCTTAGGCCCCACTTATCTCCATTTTTATTTTGGCACTGGGGATTAAACCCCGGGGCATTCTACCTCTGAGCTACACCCCCAGCCCTATTTTTTATTTTTATTTTGAAACAGGGTCTCGCTAGGTTGATGAGAGTCTCACTACTTTCTGAGGCTGTCCTTGAACCTGTGATCCTCCTGTCTCAGCCTCGCAAGTACTGGGATTACAAGCATGCACCACCACACCCAGCTTTTTTTTTTTAACTTTTTATTTTGAGGTAATAGCAGACTCACAAAATGACAGAGTCCCCATGTACTCTCCCTCCTCCAGCTTTCCCCAGTCATCTCTTCCCTAACCATTTTAGGAACATGGGAAGGAGGATCAGAGAGCTTAAATTATTTTCCTAGAGTCACGCAGCTAGTTGCATCTGTGCTGGGATGCAAACCCAGGTCTGCAGCGCCAAGTCCTGCGTGCTCTTCATGAAACCCCATGCAACTCTGCCAGGCAGATCCGGTTAGTGGAATCAGCCCCCTGGCAGCGGCAGCGCCTGCCCGACCCTGGGGTGAGGCCCGCGATGCGGGGTAGGAGACAGGACGGGAGGCTAGCAGGGCGCCCTTACCTGCCGTGATGGCCACGGTGGTGGACAGGATGTAGCCCACGCTGGCGATCAGGGAGGAGTCGTACGTCTGTGAGGCCTGACTGAGAAACCTGCAGCACAATGGAGCGCGGTCAGGGCACAGGGGGGCGGGAGGCTGCGAGGAGGTGGGTTTGAACTATGGAGGTGAAGCATGAAGGATGTTCCTGGGGTTTGTGAGGGAGCCCTGGTACCATGGGGAACCGCTAGGTCTGGGGTCCACACTGGGCTCACAGCCTGAGGCCTATCCCCATTCCCCAGAGGACCACCCCTTCCGGGTCTCACTCCGTCCACCTGGTTCTTGTCACCTGAAATGCCCTTCCTTCTTCTCCCCACTGCATCCCACTGGAAAGGGCCACTCCTGGGTCTATTCTGCTCCCCCACCCCCAAGAAACTATTACACTCATCACATTTTGCCTAATACTGTAATTATTTTTAAGAAAAATTTCTTAATTAAAAAATAATGTGATCGCTGCAATAAAAATAGGAAAAGGAGAAAACTAATGCCATTCCTAGTCTCTCCATCTATGAGCGACTCTGCCTGCACGGTGGAGAGCTCTCTGTCCTTTCTCTGGGCTTTCTAGTTAGGATAGCGTGGTTGCTTGCACCACAACACACTCACACTCAACTGTAACCATCTGTTTACGGGGCTGTCCCCCCCCCCCCCCAGCATGGTTGGGAGTGTCCTGACGGCAGTGACTGTGGCCCTGTGCTAAGGGCCCTCGGGAGACTGTGCTGACCTGGAGGAGAAGCTCCTCCAAGGTGGGCAGGGGCGCCTGGGTCATCTGTGTCACCCCTGGAGCACTCGGCACAGAGCCTTGCACAGCAGGGGTTCCCTGGGGGAGACTGAACTTTTGCAGTAGGACAGAAAATAACAGGAGAGTGGTGGCAGTAATTACAACCAGCAGGAAATAAGCGGATACGCCGGGGCAGCATCCTGGGGACCGCACTGAGCTCCGCGGATTCCCTTAGGTAGTCTCATGTTGGACTCTTGTGTTGGATGGAGTGTCTGGGCCCTAGGGGCTGAGCAGGAGGCAGCGGAGAGAGGGGAGAGGGGCGCAGGCCGGAGCTGGACGCCTGGGCTCGACTCAGCTGCCACTCCTAGCCTTGATCTCTGACTCAGTTCCCCATATGCAAACAGGGATCATATCTTCTCGCCCCGAGGGGTGTTGTGAGGACCAAATGCATTAGGTCTAGAAGCACCAAGAGGAGAGCGGATTCCTGCTCAGCCCCGCAGACAGCAACTACTCCTCGAGGTGTGTGGGTGGCGGGTGCCGAGCCCAGGCCCCAGCCCAAGCCTGCCCTTCCGGCTGAATCCGCCTCACCTGCCACACTGAGTCCTATAGACCTCCACAGGCTGGCCACCTGCAACACTCCTGGGGCACCTGCCCACTTCCAGGCCCTTGGCTGGGTGCCAGGACTCAGATGGGAGGAGACCACTGGAAGGACTGCTGGTTGTAACTTTTTTTTTTAAGCTGGGGATTGACCCCAGGGGCATTCTACCTCTAAGCTACACCCCCAGCCCTACTTTATTTTTGCAGAGGGTCTTGCCAAGTTGCTGAGACTGGCTTCAAACCTGCGCCCCTCCTGTCTCAGCCTCCCAAATACTGGGATGACAGGCATGCGCCACCACATGCAGCTGTCCCTTAGCTCTTATGCTTAGAGAGAAATGAGCACCCACTCTTCCACTTGGGAAGATTTGGGGGAGGTTTCTACAGGACAAGAAATGACAACTCTCATTTTCCACCTCCTCCTAGGAAGGGCGGAGCTCCATCTGAAGTCCCTGAGATGGTCACATGGCTGCCTGGGGAGGAGGGGAGCGAGGCGGCCTCTGACCACACCATCCTCACCTCCTGAGGCAGAGGGGAGAGCAGCACACATACACACAAACAAAAAAAAACCCTCCAGCCTCCAGCCCTCACAATTCCTCTCCACCCCATGACTGCCTTCCCTTCAGCTTCAAAACCAGATGTCACCAGGCTCTGAAGATGGCAGAGACCCGCGTGGGGAGGCCCAGAGAGAAAGCATGGCGACTCACGCGGCCTGGTAGATGGCGGTGGCCACCATGCACACGAACATCACGTAGAAGATGGGGTAGTCCAGCTGCAGATTCCCTTGAATGGACAGGACCAGCATCCCGGCCACGGCCTTGACTGTCACCACCGTCATGGAACCTGCGGATGGTGAGCAAAGGCATGAGACAGGCTCAGGGCAATGCCGGGGCAGACAGGATAATAACCCTGAAGGACTTGGTGGCAGAGACGGGGACGCCAGCAGTCGACCCGGGACTCACGGTGAGCAGAGGCAGTTGGATTGGGTCTCTTGACCTCTCCCACGAGTGCCCATCACCTCTGCTGACCCATTAGTGTTGCTGCTAAACTCCACCACGATGGACGACAAAGTCGGGTCTCTGAAGCCGAGCGCCTGGCTGCACCCCACACACAGTGGAAGGCCCAGGGTCTTTGAACATCAGCGCGCCCACTGCCATCTCTGCCCCGAGGACAGGAGAGTATGACTCGGTCACCGCGGGAGCCACAGTTCCTGGCACTTGGGGGATTTGAAATTTGAGCGAGAACACTGGACAGGACCAAGCGGCCTCCCTCAGGCCAGCGGGGACCCTGCTCCCTGTGGCTGCCCACGGAGTGACCACCCCGCGCTGCCTCAAGCGGCCTCTGTGTCCGGAGGCCCTCGCTCTGTAAACAGAACCCCCTCCCCTGTTTCCTTTTGGGGCCACTGCTGGTAGCAAAACTGCACCCCGGGGCCCCCACTTACCAAGTAGCGCCACCAAGAGGAGGATCACGATGATGTTGTTGGCGTTCTTCTCCTTGTAGAAGTAGAGCAGCAGGCAAAACACAATGATCTCCACCAGCTAGAGGGAGCAGGAGGGGAGGTCAGGGACCACACGGAGGCCAGAGGGGCCACTTGTCTCATCAGAGTCATGGGCACTCCCTGTGTCTCCCGACGTACTGACAGATCCAGCGGGAAAGGGACACGCTGGGGGAACGCGTCCCATCCCTGCATGGCATAGGATGGGCACAGGCATAATTCCCTGTTTGCCTTGTGCCGGGGCTTGCAGGGAGAAGGGCTGCCCTCACTCCACCTGTCTTGGGTGGCTGAGACTCATCATCGGACTGCGATGGTTTCCCCACCTCACTGCTCCATGTGCATCTCCATCATATGCCGGTCGGTCAAGGAGGGGGCCCTGGCACTGAGCAATGTGGTGGAGAACACGCATGGCCGCTCCCTGCCCCGACCCGGCCGCTGGTGTGCATAGCTTAGCGCCGTAGAAAGAGGGAGGCATCTGGAGTTAGGAACGCCGAGGCTGGACTGGGATCTCTCTCTCCACTAGTCGTGTGACCCTGGGCAAGTGACTTAACTTCTCTAACCTCAGTCACCTCCTCTGTGAAGTGGGGGTAATCATTCTAATCCTCCAGGGCACAGTCGGAGCTTACACCTATAATCAACCAGGCACTGTGATAAACGCTAAATCTATGGTAAACTCATCATATCAGCACAACAGTTCTTTTTTTTTTTTTGCGGTACCAGGGATTGAACCCAGGGGCATTCTACCTCTGAGCTACACCCCCAGCCCTATTTTTTATACTTTTTTTAATTTTTTTTTTTTTGCGGTACTGGGGATTGAACGCAGGGGCGTTCTACCTCTGCGCTATGCCCCCGGCCCTATTTTTTATACTTTATTTTTGAAACCGGGTCTCACGAAGTTGTGGAGGGCCTCACTAAGGAAAGAGAGAGAGACAGGGAGACAGGGAGAGAGAGAGCGAGCTGAGGCTGGCCGCGAACCCGGATCCTCCGGTCTCCGCCTCCCAAAAAAGTACTGGGATTACAAGCGTGCGCCACCACGCCCGGCTCTACTTTTTGTAATTTTGAAACCGGGTCTCACGAAGTTGCAGAGGGCCTCACTAAGTAGCTGAGGCTGGCTGCGAACCCGGATCCTCTGGTCTCCGCCTCCCAAGTACTGGGATTACAAGCGTGCGCCACCACGCCCAGCTAATAGTCCTTTTTTTATTGTTCCCATCTGTACACTGATAACATTACATGGTCTCAGATAACAGAATCAGACAAGAATTAACACTAGGGTGCCAGTCTCCAAGAGGTAATGATTTCTTTCAGCACAATAATTCTGTGAATTTGGTACAGTCCGAATCCCAAGCTAGCAAATGGTAGAACCAAATGGTAGAAAGGCCAAACCTGGACATCCCGGCTCCAGGACCACGGACCTGCCCATGAGGCCACTAAGGCCCAGAGGCCTGGAGTGTGGCACCGAGAAGGCGGTCCATAAGCAGAAACTTACCACGGACCCCACAAGGGTCTGAAGTTGACTTGTTCTGTTTACCCCTGAAGGGCCCAGACATCTGGCCATACCTTCCCAAGCTAAGCTAGCCGCAGTACCCAGCGCCACCAAAGCGGAAAATTGTGGCAGTGACTGGTCTACATGCCAGCCCCAAGTCCCCACTGAAGTTTATCCAGTATAGAAACCAATGCAGAAATGTGAATGGGCGTGTGTGTGTGTGTTACTGGGGATTGAACCCACCCAGGGACATTCTACCTGAGCTATACCCCCAGTCCTATTTTATTTTTTATTTGGAAACAGTCTCTCGCTAAGTTGCTGAGGCTGGCTTAGAACCTGCGATCCTCCTGTCTCAGCCTCTCAAGTACTGGGATTCCAGGTGTGTGCAACCACACCTGGCTGTGAATGGGCATTTTGAAGAGAAACAATCTTAAAATTCCTTATAATTAGAGACCATAACACACAAGCTATCTTAATTTCCTGTTTCTTCTGGTGAATAGATGTTATCTGGTTGTCATCATCGTCAATGCACACTGCTGTACTGGGCCGTTTTGGGTTACTATCAACAATCTCCGTGTTTTATGAAGTTGTCATAATTATCTTTAATGGACAGAGAATGCTCCATCAAGCAGCTGTGGTCACTCATCAACATTCCCCACAATGTGTGTGTGGCCAGGAGCCTAATTTTTTTGGTTATTCCTTATGATTCTTTATGATTCTTCGATGAATGCTCAGGTAGCACTTGGCATTAACCCTAACATGGCTGTGCCTACGCTGGAGTCTCCTGGTAGACCGTGAGTTCTGTCCACGTAGCTCATTGATTTTTGATATCCACAATGTCTGACACAGAGGAAACACCCAATAAATATTGACTGAATTTGGTTTGGCCGAACCTCTCCAGCTGGCAGCACTGGCTCACTGTCATGCAAAGTAAGATAAAGTAAGTCACGCACTGAGCATCTACCGTGTGCTGGTGACTCTCACGCCACCTCATATAGTTTCCAACGATAACCCTAAGTCCAGTGATCCCTGCCGTTTCACTGAGAAGGAAACAGTGAAGGAAAGTGACTCACCCGAGGCCACACAGCACATGAAGGATTTGAGCCCAGGATCCCTGGGTGCAAGGCCTGCTCTGGGATATGGCGTTGCTGGAAGAGGCAGGTCTTTGGCTCTGTCCTGTGGATGTTTCTCTGTGCCCACTAGGGAACGTTTGAGGCTAGCTGGTGGCAGGGAGATGAACAGCCCCAGTCTTGGGGGAAATCTGTCCTTTCTTTGTGGGTCACCTGAGGAAGAAGGATGTTCCAGGGCCTCTAGGCTCAATCGGGGCCCTGGCTGCTCAGACCAGAAGAAAACTGAACACCTTTGTCCTCAGGCCACGGGAAGGAGGTGGCACCCAGGGCAGGTGGGCCTGGCCTGCACGTCCACCTCTGCTCTTAAAGACTCTGAGCAAGCCAGGCATGGTGGCGCACGCTTGTAATCCCAGTACTGGGAGGCTGAGACAGGAGGATCGCAGGTTCGTGGCCAGTCTCAACTACTTAGTGAGGCCCTCCGCAACTTATTGAGACCCTGTTTCAAAATAAAGAATAAAAAATAGGCCAGGCATGGTGGCGCACGCTTGTAATCCCAGTACTTTGGGAGGCAGAGACCGGAGGATCCGGGTTCGTGGCCAGCCTCAGCTCTCTCTCTCTCACACTGTCTCTCTCTCTATCTAGTGAGGCCCTCTGCAACTTTGTGAGACCCGGTTTCAAAATAAAGTATAAAAAAATAGGGCTGGGGGTGTAGCTCGGAGGTAAAACGCCCCTGGGTTCAATCCCTGGTACCGCAAAAAAAAATAAAGAATAAAAAATAGGGCTGGGGGTGTAGCTTAGAGATAGAAAACCCCAGGGTTCAATCCCTAGTACCAAAAAATTAAAAAATCTATTAACTCTGATAAAAAAAATCATCAGCAACTACCATTCTGCCCCTTTTGACAGAGTAAGGTGCCAACTTTACAGAAATTACCCAGCCGGGCGTTGTGGCGCATGCTTGTAATCCCAGTACTTGGGAAGCTGAGACAAGAGGATTGCAGGTTCATGGCCAGCCTCAGCTACTTGGTGAGACCCTCCGCAACTTAGTGAGACCCTGTTTCAAAATAAAAAAATAGGGCTGGGGGTGTAGCTTGGAGGTAGAATGCCTCTGGGTCCGATCCCCAGTACCGAAAAAAAAAAAGACTCCGAGCAAGTCAGCTAACCGCTCCCCAGTTTTCCCATCTGGAAAATGGGAACGAGAACACTTACTTTTTAGGGTTGTTGAGAGAATCTGAGGTGATTTATAAAACTTGCTTAGCATGGCATGGGCGTGAAGCCAGAACACGCCAGAAGCTTTATCCAGCGCCTCAGATCTTGTTTCTGCCTGGTTTGTCGGCAGACCTAAAGTGGCGTGTAACTGGGGCAGAGGCCTGAGTGCTGGCCAGGGGCGCAGGAGAGCCTCCAGCGTCTCCGGCTTCCCATCGGCTTCTACCAGCTGTGTGACTCTGGGAAAACTAATATTCTTCAGTTGTTTTAAATGCTAACTTTTCTCATCATAAAAATTTCCAATGGCCACTGTAGAAATTTTGGATGATACAGAAAGATGAAGAGTAAATGAAAACTGAGTCAGAACTCCATCTTCCAAAGACAACTGCCTGGGATTTCTGTTCCATCCAGTCCTTCATGAATACATTCTATGTACAAACCTTCACATCCCTCCAAGAAAACAAAACTGGCATTATACTCTGTGTGGGTGAGACATTATTCAGCCCATGGAAGGAATAAGCCTCTCCCCAGGAACTAGATTCTCTCCTCCAGCAAGGTCTTCAGTGTCTTGTGACGGAGTCCCCGACTGCTGGGTATTCAGGTTTCTGGTTTCCAGGGCTCGATCCCCCTCCTCCAGCTCAGGTGGAGGCCTGGGGCCTTCTCTTACCGTGTACAAGAGAAAAGGCCAGCTCACAAGGTGCCTGGTGATGTTCTCGCCCGTCATCTTCTCGTGACTGTTGGGTGCGAATGTCACCAGCAGGTAGGTGCCCACGATCGCCAGACCGCAGCCGACAAAGGACAAGACGTAGCGCCCTGCAGGGAGGGAGAGGCTGTCAGGGACTCACCGCGGGCAGGGCTGAGGCTCAGAAAGCACTCTCGCAATGACAGAGCGGGTTTCCATGCGGCACACGGTGACCCGGTGCTGTTTATATTTAGGATTTTTCTTTACTTTAAAAAATAAATTATCTTCCTTAATGCTATTTTAAAAACATTTTCTTAGCCAGGCGTGGTGGCACACACTTGTAATTCCAGTACTTGGGAGGCTGAGACAGGAGGATCGCAGGCTGGAGACCAGACTCAGAAACACAGTAAGACTCTCAGCAACCTGAGAGTCTTTCAAAACAAAAAATAAAATCGGGCTGGGGGTGTAGCTCGGAGGTAGAATGCCCCTGGGTTCCATCCCTAGTACCACACAAAAATTTTTTTTCTTTAAACCTTAAAAAAACTTTAATAAAGTATGACAGGCATACTGGTGGGCTGGGGGTGCAGCTCAATGGTAGAGCCCCTGCCTAGCGTGAGTGAGGCCCTGGGTTCCATCCTCAGTACTGCAAGAAAAAAAAAGTGCTGGGAAAATTCTCATAAGGTGAGGTGGGTGAACACCCTCATGTAACCAGCACCTAGACTAAGAAAGAAGGTATTATAAGGACCCCAAACTAGGGGTGGGGGTGTGGCACGGTGGTAGAGCACTTGACTAGCATGTGTGAATCCCCAGGTTCAATCCCCAGCACTGTAAAAACAAAACAAAAACCAGAACCCCCAATTCCCCACGTGTCCCCTTCCAAGCCCAGGGCCCACTCCCAGCATAATGTCACCTTGACTTTCAATGACACTGATGGTTTTGCCCAGGTTTGTACTTCACATAAATGGATTCATCTGCTGTTCTCTGGTGGCTGTGTCACTCTGCACTGTGCCGGCGAGACCGCCTGTGCTGTGTGGGGCCGTAGGTTATTCATTCGCACTGCGGAACAGTGGCCCTTTGTGTGAGTGTGACACAATGGACCACTCTACTGTGGATGGGCACTGGAGCTGTCTCCAGTCTTGGGTTATCAAAATAACGTTGCCATGAACATCCTTGTACATGTCATTTGGGAAACATGCATGTGCATTTCTACTGGGTATAAAAATGGGCAGTGGAATTCCTGGGTCGTTGGATACGTGGCTGCTGGGTTTGGTAGTTACTGTCAAATGGTTTTCAAAGTGGCTGAACCAGTGTACGCTCCCGTCAGCACAGGATGAGCGTTCTGGCCTCGTCAATGCTTAGACTTCTTGTCTTTCTCATTTTTAGCCATTTTGGTAGTGTTGTGTGTGTGTGTGTGTGTGTGTGTGTGTGTGTGTGTGTGTGTGTGTGTGTTACTGGGGATTGAACCCAGGGGTGTTCTAACTGTGAGCTACACCCCAGCCTGATTTTATTTTTTTAGTTTGAATCAGGGTCTCACTAAGTTGCTGAAGGCCTTGCTAAATTGCTGAAGCTGACCTCAAACCTGCGATCCTCCTGTCTCAGCCTCCCAAGTACTGGGATTACAGTGGTGCACCACCACGCCCAGTTCTGCACTGTGGTTTTAACATGCAGTTTACAGGGAACATTTTAAAACTAGGATCCCATTATGGACCAGCTAGTAAACCAAATAAAACAAAACAAAACATTAAAAGCAGGCCTCCAGAGCTTAATACATATCTTTTAAAAATGACCTCATCCTTTCCCAACTGGCTATTTAACCTACTCCCAAGGCAACAATCTAAATACTGTCAATATTCTGCCCAAAGACCTGTCAGAGATGGTTAGTGGCCAGGGCCATGCCTAGGTGGATGACAAGGGCCTCCTGCCTCTTCCCTGGGGTCCCATCCCACTCCTATTGGACTCTGTGGGGTCAATACAGAGTGTCTTGAGGTCCAGCCCAGCCCCAGGCAAGCTGGAAAGGCCTGAGTGTTCTGAGCTACACATACGGGAGGTCTCTGGATTTTTCTGAGATAGCAATAATTATACCTATTTCATCCCGCTGTCTCCAGAAAATGTGATACCATATCAAATGTCTTTTATTTTCATTCTTGGTAGTAGGCCTTATAAATGCAGGAGGTACTCAAAAATTGGTTGAGTGAATAACCCTGGGTAAATCTGACAGAGTAAGTCTGCTGTCTCAAGTTTTCTTCCAGCAAGGATGGGCCTTACTCATTTCCACACCTGCAATGTGGACATTTATTTTGATAACCCAAGTACACTTGGGTTATCAAGGTGGACCACGCTCCACTCTAGTGGAGCACTGAGTGAATGTCTTCTGAATATAACGGAACTCTAGGCTGGGGAGCCATGTACAGCTATGCAGCATGTTCACTGCACACGGGCACCTGGCTCAAGGGGTCAGAAGGGCTAAAGTCTAGGCTAGACTGTCCTCACCAAAAGCTACAGATGCCAAGGGGAACCATCTTTTGCCAATTCACATAGGAAACTACCTGGACAAGGATGGCTCTCGTCCCAGAATTACCTAGAGTGATCCCAGGAGGGATGCAGCCCTCTACACTGGTCTCAGAAACAGCCCAGGATTCCCTCCCACCTCCCACCCCGCCTGCTCTCAGGACTACTACAGACCAGTCTCTCCTCGGCATCTCTCTGGTTCTGCCTTTCTTCAGTGTAAGATTCTTTCCTTTCTTGGCTTCCTTGCCCCACCCCAATCTGGTTCTATACCAGTGATTTAGAACAGTGGTTCCCAAACCTGACTGTGTACCCCAACATCTTGGATGCATCTTCCCTCTGAATTTCTGCTTTAAAATTTTCAGACACGCAGAAAATTGAAGGAGTTGTATAGGTTGATTATACTTGCTTTAGCGCCTATCAGCCCACCTCTCCATCCCTTTACTCACTCACCGGTCCATCTTATTTTTGGAGGCATTTCAGAGCAAGTTGTGTCCAGCAGTATGCATCTTATTCTGGGGGAGGTTTATAAGAATATCAATGCCCAGACCCCAGTCCCGGCCTCAGAATCTCTTGGGACAGAGCCCAGGCCACCATCACCTCTCCTCAGCTCCTCAGCATGGCTTGTAAGGCCCTCATCCCCCAGTCCCCACGCCTCTCTGATCTCCCCTCTCTCTACTCACCAGCCTCCAGCTACACTGGCCCTACTGACACCAAGCACACCAGTGTGTCCCTGTCTCGAGGCATCTGCACCTGCTGTTCCCTCTGGGTGGCACACACTGCCCACAGGCCTGGGCACGGCAGCCTCCTTAGAGGGTTCAAAAGTCACCTCATCAGAGAGTCTGACCCTTGGCCAGTCTAGGCAAAGTGTCCTCATCTCCCTAGTCCCCCACCAAGAAGCATTCTTTTTCTGAAGCACTCACTTTAATCTAAAATTATTTTGTTTATCCGGTTATTCACTTAATTGTATTCCTCAACACACACACACACACACACACACACACACACACGCACGCACGCACACTACAGTCTGTGAGAGAAGGAGCCCCATCTGTCCTACTACCATATCCCCAGCGCCTACAACAGAACATGGCGCTAGTAAGTGATCTTGGGGGAACATTTCTTCCCCACTCTTTGGGTTTCTATGTAGAGGGACCTCTATTAAAGTAACACTTCTGCCTCTTACCCTATTGGTCCATTTTCTCAATTGGGTGGAGCTAATCTATCAAAAAAAAGGTTAAACATGGGGGCTTTGCTCTTTTTTTCTTTCTCCTCTACCCCTAAACTATGTGATGCAATAATTTGAGGTAAGTATCTCTACTCTATAAACCAAAATGTTTCTTTGGGGGGATTGGCCCTAGATCTGACTGGGAGCTCGGGGTCTTGGGGTGGGTGGCTGTGACAAGTTCACTGGCTACACATTAAGTAATGGGTCATAAAGAACTTCTGCCCCCTCCCCCGGCTATGACCCCCATTGCTTTAGAATTATGTCAGGGAAGGAGTGCACCTTTTATTATCAAAAATCTCAATAATAGATGCTCAATAAATATTGACTGAATGGAATGAACACAGGCCCATTTTCAAAAGGCTCCCTGATGGTTCTGACATAGCCAGGCTTGGGGACCACCACTGATTTAATTATTTATTTATTTTTGCGGTACCAGGGCTTGAACCCAGGGGCGTTCTACCTCCGCGCTACGCCCCCGGCCCTATTTTTTATACTTTATTTTGAAACCGGGTCTCACGAAGTTGCGGAGGGCCTCACTAAGTAGAGAGAGAGAGAGAGAGTGAGAGAGAGAGAGAGAAAGAGAGAGAGAGAGAGAGAGAGAGAGTGAGCTGAGGCTGGCCGCGAACCCGGATCCTCTGGTCTCCGCCTCCCAAAGCACTGGGATTACAAGCGTGCACCACCACGCCTGGCTCCACCACTGATTTAAAAACCTGCTCTGAGGAGCTGACGAAAGTGGAACACAGAACAGCAGGGGAATGGGAGGCCGACAGTCTCTACTGGGGTGAGCTGGTTTTACAACAAATAAAAAGCACAAGCATAAAACGAAGGGCTCAAATCAATGAACTTACTCAGAAAGTCTTTAGGCTTCCATTTTTCTTTGATGAATATGATTCCTATGATGGCACTAGCTGGAAAAGAGAAAAAAAAGTCATAGGGAAAGGAGTGAAGAAGTTAAGAAGTCAGTTAGTTAAGAAGAGGGTCAGTTAAGAAGACCCCCTGCCCATGCCCTCTGAGAAGAGGGTCAGTTAAGAAGACCCTCTGCCCATGCCCTCTGAGTTGGCTCCTTTGCATCTCAGGCTCGTTTGCATCGCGTTGCCGAGAGCTCAATCCCCTCTGCTCCTCTGTTATTGCATCTCAGGAAGGGAGGTCCCTCTCGGAGCCTTCCCCAGGATTTCCTACAAGCCAGGAGCACTGTGTGTGGAGCACTTGCTGTGTGACAGGCAATTTACACAAGTTATAAATGGAAGTCCACTCTTGGAGGCGGGTGCTATTATTAGTTCTATTTGACAGATGGGGGCACTGAGGCAGAAAGAGGTGTAGGACCCGTTCAAGACTGTACAGCTGGTAAGGGAAGGTGAGACTTGGACCCAGGGCTCTTGCTCTTTCTACTGTCATGCCCACCTCTGACATTCCCCTAGTTCTTTTCTCTTCCTGACCCTTCCACAGTCACAAGTGCACTCACACTCGCTGTAGAAGCCCTGAAGGATGGGGCTGGCAGTCACTGTGAACAGGCCTGGATCACTAGCCCAGTCCTGCTTTATCGGCTGTGTGTCCTTGGCTAAGTCACTTCCCCCGAGTCTAGATCTCTAGTCTCTGAGACAGGTGCGTTGGATCCAGCAGTGCCAGCTTGCTGTTGTTAAATACGGAGGCCTGAAGTCAGCCACAGTGGGAGCTAACAGTATCCAGCACAGAAATCAGCAAACACTGCAAATCAGCTCCTTTTCTCCTTTCCCACTTCTCATCCTTCTCTCAATCCCTTCTTTCCTTCCACCTCCTCTTCTTCTTCTGTCTCTCTTTCTCTTTGAGAGTTAGTTTATCAGTATGCCAATGAAAATAACCACTCTTGAGTTATAGGGTCAATTAAATAAGATAATATATGGAAGTCATTTGACACACAGTAAATGCTAACTAAACTATTATTATTATTAAAGTACCTGGAACAATGACAGATACATCATAGATACTCATGAATGGCAGTTATTACTGTTTTTTCTTTTTCCTGTGGTACTGGGGATTGAACCCAAGGGCGTTCTACCTCCGAGCTGCATCCCCAGCCCTATATTTTATTCTTTATTTTGAAACAGGGTCTCACTCAGTTGCGGAGGGCCTCACGAAGTAGCTGAGGCTGGCCGCGAACCTGCGATCCTCCTGTCTCAGCCTCCCCAAGTACTGTTTTTAATATTATTTTTTACTGGGTAACCTCAGAAACTAAGAGCCCCTATGTCCTGTGGCTGGTACCCAAAGTCGCATCATTATAATTCAGTCTCTTATTTTTAAGAATGTGGTTATTAAACTGGGCATGGTGGCACATGCCTGTAATCCCAGTACTTGGGAGGCTGAGACAGGAGGATTACAGGTTTGAGGCCAGCCTCAGTAACTCAGTGAGAACCTCAGCAACTTAGTGAGACCCTGTTTAAAAAAAAAGGGGGGGGCTGCAGGTATAGCTCAGAGGTAGAATGCCCCTAGTTTCAATCTCCAGTGCCCCATCAAGAAAGAATTTGGTTACTGATTAAAATTCAAAGACAAATATTTAAAGCAGTAGTTGCTCAGCCCCTTACCTCTCTGTGAATGAAGGTTCTGGGAATCCTCTAAAGAGCCCAGCGATGGCAGAGCAGAGAGATATGGGTACAAATCTACATGTCTATAGGAGATGGGCAGTAACATAAATGGAGAAAAAGGGCCCGAAGACAACAGGAAAAGGCTGAGATGAGGCCAGTGACTTGCTTTAACTAGAGGTCTTCAAGGTACTTTAAAAATAAATACTTTGTGGGGAAAAACACAGCCTGTCTGAGGACCGTGGTCACCTTGCGGGCTGCCAGTCTACAACCTGGTCAAGAAAGAGAAGGCCTTAAGATAGGATCAAGGAAAGCAAGGCGTTCACTAATCTACTAATAGCTTTTAAGAAGAATGTTTTCTCTAGTTCTATTTTATTGTGACCTCATGGACATTAACGCCCCTTTGTTGTTCCCTTGGTTCAGATACCCTGAAATATTGGCTCTGTGATTACGGAAATCATAGAAAAATGCAGAGATGTTGTTAAATGGTACCAGTTGATGTAAAAACAGAGCGAGCTGAATGTGCTCTTCTTGGAGGTGCGGGATATCTGCACCCTGTGAGAGCTTAGTTTATCTTAATGGTGTAAAGCCACATGGGTTCAGGTTTCTCTTCCTCCTGCAGCAGAAATAAAAAGCAATTCTAGTAAACTTTCTGAATCTTAAATAGGTTCTGGAGCCGGGAGCCAGCTCATACCCCTGCCCTGCGCTCAACAGCCGTGTGTGTGACTTGGGGGGAATAACTGCACTGTGCTGTGCCTCGGTTTCCTCATCTGTAAAGTGGGGGGAATAAATGTTTCCCCGAGAAGGCTGGAGGGAGGTGAGAAGACTGAAGGTCTGAGCAGTGCTCGGAGCAGGAAGCCCTGGGCATGTGTCACCGCTTATCCTCAGAGCAGAAGCTGTTTGATGAGCGCCCCTGACCCTGGCAGGGGTGAGTCCCTGGGGAAGGCCGGTCTGGTCTTACCTATCACAGAGACGGCGCTGAGGGGCGCGATCAGCGAGAGCGGGGCGAAGGCGTAGGAGGCGAACACGCCCAGCTCGCCCAGCAGCATCAGGAACAGGCCCAGCCACCATGTCTTGGTCTTGAAATAGGCGCGAGGGTCCTTGGAGCCTGCCAGGCGGATGTGGCAGTACTTCTAGAAATCCGAAAGAATGTGAATCGCCCAGATGTTTGGAGGGAAAAAATGCCATGATGCAGGCATCCTAAGTCTATACCCCACCTTTAAAAATAATTTGGGAAGGACTGTCCAGTGTTTCTAGAGTCGTTACTGAGAGAGGAGCACAGCCATAGCCTTCCATAGGTTTTTGTTCTCCAACTCGCTGAGAGTCCTCAAACCTTCCCTAGGAAGCTTGGAAAAAATACATGTGGGCCTCATCTTCAGAGTCACCTCCATGACCTCATCCTCATCCTCAGAGTCACCTCCATGACCTCATCCTCATCCTCAGAGTCACCTCCGGGGAGGTGGGGCCTGGGAATGGGTATTTCTAACACATGTCAAAGGCAGTGAGCAGTTTGGGGCGTGGGTCATGCCTGACCTCGGGTTGGCCTTCTTCCCCTGGCTGAATTCCCCTGGAGTCCCCACATTTAGGATGCACACTTGGCCATACTCCCTTCTGCAGAAAGGCCGGCATCTGCTGGGTAGCCATGTGGGTGTCAGTGGACCATGCCCTCCCTGGGGCTTACTTGGCTCAAACATGCTCAATATTCTTTTTTTTTTCATTTTCTGGAAACGTGAACTTGGTACATAGAAACTGAGACAGACACTGAGGAAGGCTAGAAAGTCATGTTGAACTACAGGGTTGAGCCCGCCTTCTGGGGAGGATCACGGGGCAGGCTGCAAGTGAGCAAGTACATAAACAGAGATGCTCTGCAGAGAGGCAGCCATGAGATCCCATGGCCTCAGGAGCACACAGGAAAAACTCACACATGTGTGAGCGTGCACATACACATGCTCAGCAGCCCAGATGCACAAGGCACAGATGTACAAGGAACACACGTGTCCAGGGGACTACAGCCTCGTGCCTGCCACGGGGAGGGAGTGCCGCTCACGGGAGCTGCAGCTGGGTAGCACTGCCCGAACAGATCAGTGGTGTGCTAAGGGTTTATCCTGTCTGCAGGGTGGAGTCTCAGTTTGGGTTTCCTGCAAGCAGTCTGAGACAAGGACTTTGGAGCAGGTGGTGTGTGTAGGAGGTAGTTCCAGGAAGCACAGGTAAGGGAGGGGGAAGTGAGGCAGGGGTTGTAGAAGGACAGATGAATGGTGCATTACGAGCTGAGCAGTCCTGTGGGCAGCAGCAGGGGCTCGGCGTCACTGGGAACCCCGAGAAACTCTACCGAAGGACAGGAGCCTGGGGTTTATCCAAGGACTCCTATTCCCCATGGGCTGCGGGCCGCCTCTAGAGGCTTTAACACGTCCTCTTCCTCACTGCACCTGCTGCCAGTGGAACCAGTTCCCCAGAGCCCCTGGGAGAAGCTCAAGCTGCCAGCGCTCCAAAGCACAGCTGTTTGTGGATGCAGATGGGCCAAGGGGCTGTGGGGCGAAGCCTCCGTGGCAGCCACTGCAGGGCACCCCAGGAACTTGTAAGTAAGGGATGTAAGGTGCTGAAGAGAGCTGGATTGACAGCACTATGGTAATCTTGGCAACTGGTGCCAAGGTAAACAGGAGTGGGTGAGATTCGAACCAGGGAGGCCAGTTAGGTCACCGCAAAGCTCGAGAGAGAAGGGGAGATCCTGAGCATGGGGTGGGGGAAAGAGGGGCACAGAATCCAGAGGGATTCTGCAACAGCCCTCAAGGTCGTGTTGCAGGTGCAGCCAGTGGATGGAGTAGGCAAGGCCCATGGAGAGGAGGCAGCAGGACCCAGACGAGTCACCTGCCGAACCTGCCGTGTCTGCTCTGGACGGTGCTGGTGAGACTCACCTGGAGGTTAAGCGCGATGCTGACCACAAGGTGCCCGAAAATGGCCAAGAGGGCGCCAATCAGGTTTTCCTGGAAGCAAAGTTCACAGAGCAGACGTGAGCTGTGCCTAAGTCAAGGGGCCCTGGGCATATTTGACAACCACTGTTTGCTGTCCCCAGACAAAATCAGAACAATGACTGTTATCTCCCCACTCCGGGCCCTCTGTTGGGATTTTACTACCCAAGGTCCATCTGGCTGCCTTGCTGGTTTACAAAACACAGCCCTGCACTGGAGACTCCAGCAAACACCATCCTTTGGCTGCTCGGTCATGATGACCCAACAAGGCCTAAGCTGGCTCTGCTCGCCTGATTGTACTGAGCTGCCACCATCTTGCACAGAAAGGCAACACTGAGAAATCAGCATTTACAAAAGAAACAGTCCAGGATGCTTCTGCCACCCATCAGTGGACTTGCATGTTGCCGGATGGGCTCAGCGAGGCGCTCTGACTGGCTGACTTGCTTAGGGCGTTTTCAATCATTAATGTCTACAAAGTTCATTTACATCACCTTGTGAGTAAGGCTCAGATTCCTTTTGGCATTTTTTTGGGGGGTGTCCTAGGGATGGAGCCCAGGGGCATTCTACTCCAAGTTACTCCCCGAGCCCTTTTTAAAAATTTTTATTTTGAAACAGGGTCTCACTAAATTGCTGAAAGTCTCACTAAGTTGCTAAGGCTGTCCTTGAACCTGCGATCTCCCTGTCTCAGCCTCCCAAGTACTGGGATTATAGGCATGTGCCACCATGCCACATGCTTGCCATGACATTAAAAAAACATGATTACCAAACATATATTCATTGTAGAATAAGTAGGAAATACAGATTTAAAAAAAGAATAAGTCACCTGTAATTCTATAACCCAGAGACAATTACTACAAACATTTCTGTAAACTTTTTTCTGCCTATAAATTTAGATTTCAATGGAAATATTAATTTACTTTATAAAAATAAGTTTACAACCTGTTTTTTGGTGGAGTTTTGGTTTGTTTTTATTTCTCAATATATTGTGAACACACTTCCCTTTCGGGCATATCTAATTCATTATTTTAAATGACAGTCAAATTGGGCATGGTGGTGCAGGCTTGTAATCCCAGTACTTGGAAGGCTGAGATAGGAGGATCACAGGTTCGCGGCCAGCCTCAGTTACTTAGTGAGACCCTCTGTAACTTAGTGAGACCCTGTTTCAGAAATAAAGAATAAAAAAATAGGGCTGGGGGTGTAGCTCGGAGGTAGAATGCCCCTGGGTTCAATCCCCAGTATAATAAATAAATAAACAAATAAATAAATAAATAAATGGCAGTCAAGCTGGTGTGGTGGCACATGCCTGTAATCCTAGTACTTGGGAAGCTGAGACAGGAGGATCACATGTTTGAGACCAGGCTTGGCAATTTAGCAAGACCCTGTTTCCAAATAAAAAAACAAAATAGGCCGGGCGTGGTGGCGCACGCTTGTAATCCCAGTACTTTGGGAGGCGGAGACCGGAGGATCTGAGTTCGCGGCCAACCTCAGCGCGCATGCGCGGGCGCGCGTGCTTTATATCTCCTCTCTCTCTCTCTCTCCCTGTATCTCTCTCTCTACCTACTGAGGCCCTCTGCAACTTCGTGAGACCCGGTTTCAAAAATAAAGCATAAAAAAATAGGGCCGGGGGCGTAGCACGGAGGTAGAACGCCCCTGCGTTCAATCCCCGGTACCGCAAAAAAAAAAAAGGGCTGGGGGCATGGCTCAGAGGTAGAATGCCTCTGGATTCAGTCCCCAGCACCACAAAAATAAAATAATAAAATAAAGGTCAAGCCAGGTGTGGTAATGCACGCCTATAATCTCAGTACTGGGAGGCTGAGATAGGAGGATTACGGGTTCCAGGCCAGCCTCAGCAACATAGCTAGACTCTTAGCAACCTAGTTAGACCCTGTTTTAAAACAAAAAATAAAAAAAGGATAAAGGTGTAGCTCAGAGGTAGACCATCCCTGGGTTCAATCCCTAGTAACACACACACACACACACACACACACACATGCGTGCGTGCAAAATAAAAATAAATAAAATAAAGGTCAAATAGCTCATCATTTGGATGTACTATATTTTATATAATTGTTTTAATATTGCTAGATATTTAGGCCATTCCCTTTTTTAAAAAATACTGCTGTGATTGAATATCCTAGTACACACATTTTTGAGCATTTGTGTGGATTAGTCCCTTGGGATAGATTCTTAAGTAAAATTGCTGGGGCTGGGGTGTAGCTCAGTAGTACAGCGCATGCCTACATGCGTGAGACCCTGGGTTTAATCTCCAGAGCTACAAAAAAAAAAAAATAGGAAATGGAATTGCTGGTCAAAGGGCACTGAACTTAGCATAGAAGCCACACTCTGTCATGCCCCAGACGTTGCCACCAGCATTATTCCACCATTGCACACGGAAGGAATGCTTAAGAGCTGGTTTCTGTTACTTGCAACATAACTTGGGAACATGTTTATCATTAATCTGACTTTTTGTAAACACGACTGGGTTTTTCCCCTCCCTTTTCTTAGAGCATGGCTTTGTTGAACAAAAAAGGCCTATCTGCTTTTACTTTTTAATATATACGTGTGTTTGTTATTAAAGTAACGAATTCACGAATCTAGAGTTTTAATAACGAAACCTTACCGTAAAGTGATTCTTAGAAATCTAACGAATTACACTTAAGAATATAATTAACCTTAAATTCTAATGTTGCTCACATACAATATAATTATTTTATAGCATTCACCTTGAAAAGTCAATTATAGGACTTCTTTTTTTTTTTTTTGCGGTCCCGGGGATTGAACCCAGGGGCATTCTATCTCCGAGCTACACCCCAGCACTTTTTAAAATTTTGAAATAGTCTTGCTAAGTTGCTGAGGCTGGCCTTGAACCTGCCATCTTCCTGTCTCAGCCTCCCAAGTACTGGGATTATAGGCGTGCGCCACCAGGCCCAGCTCCCCGAGCTTTCTTTTGCCTCCGACACCCCAGACTTGGAGCCCAAGCATCCCTAGAAACACCAACAGGAGCAGGAACAAAAAGCCCCGAGGCTGCTCTCCAGCCCAGAGACTGGGAGACGGGCAGTTGAGCAAGACGAACACTTGAGACAATAAACGGTCCTACTCCAACACAAAGGGGAAAAATACAGCCCCTGCCACCCACACCAGCACAGACCAAGCGGAGAGCCGAGGCCCCCTTTCCAGGCTGTAGTAAGGCACCCACTGTGGCCTGGATGTCTGTGTCCCCCTCAAATTCATATGCTGAAGTCCTAACCCTCAAATGTCTGCATTAAGAGGTGGCGCCTTCCGGAGGTGATCAGGTGGCCTTGTGAATGAGATTAGTTCCCATGTCAAAGAGACTCCTTGCTCCTCCTATCATGGGAGGACACAGGGAGGAGCCGCCATCTGGACCAGCGAGCGGGCCCTCACCACACACTGAATCTGTTGGCACCTTGACCTTGGACTTCCAGCCTCCGGAACTATGAGAAATGAGTTTCTTTTATTTATGAGCTGCCCAGTTCATAGCATTTTGTTACAGGAGCCCAAATGGACTAAGGCAGCTCCCCAACTCCCCTCCTGAGACTAACAGACACAACTAAGCAGGGGCCAGAGGCGGGCGATGGCGCGGCCCCTCCCTGTGGTGCGGGTGAAGACCATGTGGGCAGCCTGGGCTTCTACCCTGGATGCACAAAAGTCTTTGATTCCGATAAAGTCTAATTCATCTGTTTTCTTTTGTTGGTTGTGCTTTGGGAGTTGTGTTTTAAAAACTGTTGCCTCCACAAAAACTTATACCTATATTTTCTTCTAAGAAGTTTATTGTTTTAGCAGGGCGTTGTGGCGCACGCTTGTAATCCCAGTACTTGGGAGGCTGAGACAGGAGGATCTCAGGTTCACGGCCAGCCTCAGCTACTTTGTGAGGCCCTCCGCAACTTAGTGAGACCCTATTTCAAAATAATAAAAAATAGGACTGGGGATGTAGCTCAGAGGTAGAAGGCCCCTGGGTTCAATCCCCGGTACCACACACATACAAAATAAATAAATAAAAGAATTTTATTTCTTTACATGTAGTTATTTGATCCATTCTGAGTTCACTTTTTACATGATGTGAGGTGAGAGCCCAACTCCATTCATTCTCTCACATGTGGGTATACAGTTGTCTCTACTATGTGCTGAAAAGACTACACTTTCCCCACAGAATGGTCTTACATCAATGGAGCACAGATGTCTGGGTTTATTTTTGGACTCTATTCTGTGGATTTGTATGTCTCTCCTCATGTCAGTACTGCCTTGCTTTGATTACTAGCTTTGTAGTAAGTTTAAAATCAGGAAGGGATAAAGAAGGACTTCCTCTTGCTATGTGACTATTTGTTTTCTATATGCCTTATGTCTCTTTCTGTTCCTCAATTCCTCCATTACTGCCTTCCTCAGGTTAAATATATCTTCTAATGTAGTATTTTAATTTCCTTTTTTCTGTTATTATTTATTTTTGAGTTACTTTCTTAGTGACTATGCTGAGGGTTCCAATTAACATCTTAATTCTTTAACAACTGAGCTCAGATGAATTCCGACTTAATTTCAGTAGTATACAAAACTAACTTTGCTCCTATTCAGTTCCATTTCTCACCCCACTTGTTATGTTACTACTGCCACAAATTTCTTCATTACCTTTTTGTGTGTGTGTGTGTGGTGCTGGGGATTGAACCCAGAGGCATTCTACCTCTGGGCTACGCCCCCAGACTTATTTTTTATTTTGAAACAGGGTCTCGCTAAGTTGATTCTCCTGTCTCAGCCTCCCAAGTACTGGGATTACAGGTGTGTGCCACCTTGCCTGGCTTCTTCATTACCTTTTAAAACCAACCACTTCATATGACTGGACTGAATTCTGCATTCCTTTCATTATAAATAATACCCAACTGGAGTCTCCATATCCCTCTTTTCTTTGCTGATTCATAGAAGGGACTCAGTTTATGTTTCCTGAATAAATGGCCTAGTCTATTTACAAATGAATGGCAGTAAACATGAGTGTGCTATGTGTCATAAGACCAAGTGCTCGTAAAAAGGTGAAGTTTCAAAGGAAATGCATCCTGGGCCCCGGGTCTGAACCACTTGGCGCCATGTCACATGGCAAAGGCAGCGTGCAAGGACCATCACTAAAATCCAGGCGCTCAGATTTCCAGCCTGAGTTCTTTTTACAGGCCTGGCTGGCTTCTTCCAACCACACAGCACCTGGCCCGAGGCAGAGCATTTCCAATGAAGAGGACAGTAGAAAGCAATGAACAGGGAACAGGAGTTCATGGAAACTGGGAGGAACCAACATTCCTAAGGAACTGCTCCAGCCTGGTAAGTGGGTGGCTCCGAGCCAGGCAGAGCTCGCCTTCAGCCTGGACTTTATCACTCTAGCAGTGTCACGTGGGCGTATCTCTGAGCGCCTGTTTCTTCAACTATAAAATAGACTTAGTAAGGGTTCTTCCTCTCAGCTTAGCTATAAGAATGCAACAAGATAAACCCATGGAAATAATGAAGCACAATTTCTGGGACAAACTGGAGGGTTCAAGGAAACAGATTTCTTTCCTGCAGGACTTCTCAGAGCCTTCAATAAATATTAACTATCATAGAAACATCCATCAGCCAACAACGGGCCACCACAAGAAGCTTACTAGCATGGTCACATGCTAGTAAGAGGGGCTCAGGTCTACTAGAAAGAGCTCTACCTGTGGCAAGTGACAAACCAGGCCTGTTGTAAAGATTAGAAATGATGACCAATAGCAACATTTACTGAGCACTTACTATGTGCCACGTACTAGTTTAAGTACTTCATACATTAACTCATTTAATCACCTTACAGAGCAGGGAGAATGACCGGAGGGCACTGCGAGGTCAGGCAGGGCCCAGTGGGAGAGGGGAAATGAGAGCGTCCAGGGAGAAGGCTGAGAGGGGGCCTGCCACACTGGGAGGGGCTTCGTCTCTCCCTCTCCAAAGGTCTGGGCCGGGCTTGGAGATAACAGGAGGCTCTAAGTGATGTCGCTTGGACTATGTTTCTAAAAGCAAAGCCTGGGTGGCGAGGACAGAGGCCATCCTCTTCAGACTTTCTACAAGGGATTTGCTGACACTGACGTTCAGGGACTCAATTGCATCCCTTCCTGTCCTCCTAGGTTCTTCGCCAGCTTCCTGCTTGGTCCCCTTTCTCCTCTCACTCTTCACAATAGTGCTCGCCTACTTTATTGGAGAAAGGCTTGTCCTTCGCTGCCTTGAATCTTCCTCTGGTACACCACCCCGAGTTGGGAAACCAAGGGGAACTTTGGAATTTTGTTTCCCTGGAGGCTCCTGTAGTGGAAACAAAACGATAATAACGCCTATTCTAGAAGCGGCATTCTGTCCCCTCTCATCTGTATTCCTGTTAAGACATCGGGATGGGATTGTCTGGCGCTTGCTGGGATATTCTGAAGCCAGAGAGTTTGATCTATAGTTATAGATCCTTATTAGGTCCTATTTCAGTTCTATTACGTAGATGGAATGAGCCAAATCTGCAGCTCTAAGTTGCAACAAAAATATATTCAAAACTAGTGACAACATAAAAGCATTTCTCATTAAAATATAAAATATTCTCATTAAAATATTCCAAGTATATTAAAATATACTTGGAATATTCATCATATACTTCTTGATATTGTATAAATATATGTGTATTAAAGTATCTTATAGAAAAAGGTAGGGTAAATTTTACAGTATTTTACTTTCCCTAACCCTTTCTGGATATATCAGGTTAACCCAAGGTGCCCCTGAGCAGAAAAAGTTACTGACATAATTGGTAATGCCTTTTTGATAAATTTCACAGG
>PVJS01008928.1:0-51770 GCA_004027185.1 Glis glis | reverse complement strand
ACACACACACACACACACACACACACACACACACACTTACTTTCTCTCTATCTCTCTCTCTCTCTCTCTCTTTCTCTTCCTCCCTCCCCCCATTATTGAATGCATAGGAATGTCTTGTATAGGAACGTCTGTTACCTGGATATGTCACTCAACCCTGACACAAGGTGAACTGTGCACTAATATTTTTTCTCTTGACTACCACCTTTAGAATCCATGAACATGTTTCTCATATCATTTTTCCTATATGCTTGAAACAAAAGAGGACTACTGCTGAATGACAAGAAGGAGTGGGGATTATGTCACTATTGACTTCAGAGAGGGACCTTGCTGTGAAGAAAGACGAGGATTTCAGCTGCAGACATGCTTAGTTAAATGAAAAGACAAATTAATGAACTTGTCAAATCTTTCTTCAGATAGCATGACTACAATGGAAGCTTGCAATAATGAAATATCATTTTCCATTAGTGCCAAGCATTCATTTTCTTGTTCTCTTCGTGTTCAATTTGTCATTTCCAGAGGTACTCGAGAATTAATATTGTGTTTCCAACAACTTCTTAGTGGAGACTGCAGAACATTTAACAATATTAACAATTCACATTTATTTGTATATGTAAAGGTGCATAGATAGATAGGTAGATAGGTAGTATATATAAAAGTCTAGAGGAAACATACATGAAATATGGTACCAATTTTTTTACATTGGCAACAAGACAGACATTGAATGCTAGAAATTTATTTTAAACTATAATATTAATTAAAATTTTCATTTTGCATTTTGATTGCAATACATAATTTGTGGTATTTGTGAAGGAATATCTTTTACAAAAATATGAACATAATGTTTATTTCCACAAATTTATCATTTTTGAAAATATATTAAATCACATAACTTTGAGTACAATTACATATTAGTTTTAATTTTTTTAAATATACTTTTATTGGTGCATTGGAATTATATGTCATATTGAGGTTTAGTGTGATGGAAGCATACGTGCACACAGCACCCAGTGTGTTCCACTGTTATCTTGCAATAATGTCAACCGGAACACTCAGACCTGTATAATAATTATTAAACTTAGTTGTCTTTGACAGTCTGACAACATAGCCATATAAAAAAATCACAAATTAACACTAGGGTTAATGTTATTATAAATTTATATTGTTCAAGTTGGTAGGATAGGACATATTTTAGTTAAAGGGTCAATAGTTTTAGAACTTTTAAGTATTCTGGAATGCACGGGGGCCAGCTGGTCTTCCTAATCTCCTCCCTCATCACCTCCCAAGTCTAATCCCTCCTCAAGCCTGTCCACTCCAGCTCCTAAGTGGTTTTTGTATCTCTTGCTTGTCTTGCCTTCTTTACTAACCCCCTGGATTTAACTTGGATTATTAAAATGGTCTTCCACCTAGTCCCCATTTCTCTACTCTCCCTCTCATCAAATCTATGTTTCACAGTTACAAAACAGTCATTTTTCTATATATAAAAAAATGATGTCAGTACTTTGTTTTAATTACATATACAGCCCCCAACTGACTGATGGATAAAATCTGAACACATTATCACAACATCAAAGGACACTGCATAACTTTTGCATTTGTTCTGCTGTCATTTTCCCATATATCTTAACCCTTGTCACCCCAATGTTTAAATAGGCTTTATCTTTTAGAGAAGTTTTAGGTTCACATAAAAACAGAATGTCTTCTATTCTCTTGGCAGGGCAAAAGTTTTAACTTTAATGAAATCCAACTTAATGGTTATTTCTTTCATGGGTCATGCTTTTGTTTGTGTACTTGTCAAATCAAAGGCCATCTAAGCTTTCTAGTACGTTATAGTAGTATTGTAGATTAACATTTTACACTTAAATCTATGGTCCATTTTGAGTTAATATTTGTAAATGTTATATGGTTTGTGTCTAGATTAATTATTTTACATGTGAGAATCCAGTTCCAGCCTCATTTGTTGAAAAGACTATCCGTTCTCCACAGTAATGCCTTTGTTCCTTTGTCAAAGATCAGTTGACTATAATTGTAAAGGCCTACTTCTGGGCTTTCTATTCTGATCCAGTGACCCTATTTTTTTTTCAATATCACACTGTCTTGGTTATTGTAGCTTTACAGTAAGTCTTGATGTCAGGTAGTGTTAGACCCATGACTTTGTTCTTTTCCTTCAATATTGTGTTGACTATTGTCAGTCTTTTGCCTCACCATGGAAGCTTTAGAATCAGTTTGCCCATATCCACAAAATAATTTCCCAGGGTTTTAATTGGTATTGTGTTGAACTGACAGAGCACACTGGAAAGATCTGACATCCTGGCAATGTGTTCTTCCTTAGCCACAATCATGGAATATCTTTCCATGGACTCATTTCTTATTTATTTTATATAATTGTATTTCTCCCCTCTTTGCTATATGAATTATACTTCATTTTACTTTTTCCTAGTGATTTCCCCTAGAGTTTGCAGTATACATTTACAGTTACTCCCTGTCCGCTTTCAGATGACACCACCCTGCTTCACAGGTGGCACAAGAGCAGTACAATAGCAAAGTATTCTCAATCCTTGCCTCCCATCTCTTCTATCATTCTTGTCAATCATGTCATTTTCTCATTGCATACATTGTTGCTATTATCTTAAGGGGTTGTCTATCCAATTAAAATAAAAAATAATTTTTATTTTATTATTATTTATTCAATTTCTAATGCTTTTTCTCTCTTCATATGGATCCAATTTTCTGACTGCTATCAGTTTTCTTTCATCAGAAGAACAGTTAACATTGCTTGCAAGGCAATTCTTTCAGCAACAACTGGCTCGATATTTGTTGAGAAGTCTATTCTCCTTTACCTTTGAAGGATAATTTCACAGGATACAGAATTCTACGTTGTTGGCTCTTCTTTCAACACTTTAAATATTTCATTCCACTCTCGATTGCATGATTTCTAAGAAGAAAATGAACGCGATTCTAATCTTTGCTCTTCTACATGTAGGGATGTTATTTCCGTCTCTCTGGCTTCTTTCAAGACTTTTTCTTTCAAGATTTTATGTTTGACTTTTTGCAGTTTGGTGTAGAATTTTTGACATTTATCTTTCTAGATGTTCTCTGTACTTCCCTGAAATTGTGGTTTGGTGTCTGACATTAACTTTGGGGAAATTCATGGCCATTATTTCTTCAAATATTTCTTCTGTTCCTTTCTCTTTCTTCTCCTAGTATTCCCCAAATTTGTATTTTGTACCGTTGATGCCATTCTGGGGATTGAACCCAGGGCCTCACAGATCCTGGACTAGCGCTCTACCACTGAGTCATATCCCAGATCCATTTTACAACTTTTGTTGTTGTCCCACAGTTCTTGAATATTCTGTTCTGCAATTTTTATTTTCCAGCATTTTTGTGTGTGAGTGTGTGTGTGTGTGTGTGTGTGTGTGTGTGTTACTGGCAATTGAATCCAGGAATTTCTACCTCCAAGCCACACCCACCGTCCTATTTTATTTTTTATTTTGAAAGAGGGTTTTGCTAAGCTTCTGAAAGTCCCCCTAAGTTGCTGAGGTTGGCCTTGAACATGAGATCCGCCTGTCTCAGCCTCCCAAGTGCTGGGTTTATAGACAGGTGCCACTGCACCTGTCTCAATATTTCTTTTTCTTAGCTTATTGGTTTTAGAAATTTCTATTGAAATGCCCTCAAGGTCACTTATATTTTTGTTTACCCTTAATAATTCTAATGAGCCTATGAAAGTCATTCTTCATTTCTTTTACAGTGCTCTCGATTTCTAGAATGTCCTTTTTCTCCTTCTTTAGAATGTCCATTTCCCTGTTTATATTACCCATTAGTTGTGGCAAGTTGTCTACTTTCTCCATGATAGCCCCTGTTATGTTTATCATGGTTGTTTTAAATTCCTTTTCTAACAATTCCAGCATTTCTGCTATATCTGAGTATGGTTCTGATGTTTTCTCTATTCCTTCAAATTTTGCTTTTTGCCTTTATTATGTCTTGTACATTTTTTGTGGAAAGCTGGACATGATGTACCAGGTAAAGAGAACTGCAATGAATAGGCCTTTAGTGGTGGTAAGATGTGGGAGGAGGGAAAGCAGTGTAGTCCTTTGATTAGGTCACAGTCTATTAGTGATACTGTGGCCCTGGGCCATGAACTTCACAAGTGCTTCTCCGTTACCAGCACTCCTAGCCCTAGAGGAGGCAGCCTGACTAAATCCAGCTGGAGTAGATCTTTTACCTATGGTAAAAGCACAGTAGGATACCCACTAGCAAAATATTTTCTCTTAACATCATGCCTTGTTAAGGAAACCAGAATGCTCTTAGTGCATTTCCTTCCTCTCCATGCCTGGGCAGGAGGGGATTTATCTCCAATTACTTTGAGTACCTGACAGGGCTTCTTGAGGTAAAACTCACAAAACTGTGCACACCAAACCTGGGCCCCTGGAGTTTTTAAATCTTAGGTTGGAGCCCCTTGCAAATTGTCAGCTACAGTTTGGGTCTGTACTTTAGTGAGTTGTGATTCTCTGTGACTACCTGTCTGTCCCTCAAATTCTGGGGACAGTGGTATGACTTGTGATCCCAATTCTCTGACGGATCTAAGAAGAGGTATACACTTTCAATTTGTTCAGCTTTTTATTTGTTATTAGGACAGAGTTAACAGCTTTCAAGCTCCTTACTAACATACCAGAACCCTCAAAATGTCAATTTCTTAATATCCTGGTACCTCTGTTACTTCAAAGTCTTTACACAAATTATTTTCTCTGGTTGCACATTGTACACTAATCTACACTATGTAACAAGGTACCCAGTGTCTATACAAGGTCTTAAGACATTATTATTTTAACAAAAACCAGAAAAGAAACCCAAATTGGTTTAGACTAAAAAGGAAATCTAATAGATCATTTAATAGGATAATACATGTAGTGGCTCTTGCTAATAGGGGTTCAAATGTTATTAATAAAATCAAGAGTTCAAATACTATTAAGAAAATCCTATCTCTTCACACTCAGATGGACTTTAAAAAGATAACAGCTCTAGATTTGTGGTTTCTTTATACATATTATTCCTGCCCCAAAATATCATGATCCATTTTCTACCAATATCTGTATTTATCCCCTGAAAAGTTCTAGAGTTGTTACTGTCCCCAAAAGTAAGGGTTCTTCCTAAATGCCAGCCTGGATTAGGTTCTCTCCCTATAGCCAGGACTCTTATACAGAGAGGAGAGAAACTTACTCAAAGAAAGGAATACAGACAAACTATAAAGATCACACATAAATTCTGTGGTTTGTAACCTAGTAAGATAGCAAAGGATGTTTAAATAATACATATCGACAATGTTAATAGTCAATGGAAATTGATTGTACCTAACCTTATTTTTCTTATTTATTTTGTACATGCAGCTCAAATTCACTGAAAAATTATTACCTCCCCTATTCAGTTTGAGCTGGTCACAATAGCCTCTAACAAATATATACGTATATAACAGTTAAGAAAATGCAATATAAATTAACAACAGAATTCCTCACAAAAATTATGTTTTGCCCAAAATTATCTTTGTGATTCTTATATTATTTGGGCAATTATACGTTTTTAAAAATATGCTTGCCAAAAAGAGACCAATTTTAAAACATTTTAAATTTGTTTCTATTACTTTAAAAACAACCACATCACCTGTGATTGAAAGAAACACTGATTATTTTCAACTATATCTGCCTTGAATGAGAATTTAATAACCTTTCCATTGTGATAATTTGGTGAAGACTTCTTGTATTTGTCCGACTCTATTTTGGAGTTTAGAACATTTTTGACAGCACCAACTAGTAAATACTGAAATCGCCATGAAGTGTCATACATGTGATTGTTTTCAGCAATACAGAAAAACTAAAATGAAGGCAGCATTTCTGATTTGCCTTATTTACTTATCAAATCATAGAAAAGACTGAAAGAAGAAATGGATGCATCACGGACTGACTGTGCAGTCCTCTCTGCTTGCTCAAAATTCCCTGACTCATTCATTCAACAAATATTTTTGGATTGACAGTCTCTCAGCAAATGCCATGCTAGATACTGCATTTCTTTGCATTCTTTACAATTGGCTCCCAACTGTTTCTTCTGGTTGAAAATCCAGCTATTATAATTCATGCTATGTGTTTCTTTTCTTTTCTTTTTGCATATATGTATCATTTATTTATTTTTTTTATTCTTCTATGGTTTGTGATTTACTTTTAGATCTTGGCAATATGCACACTCATAGACAATGGTAATATTCACAGAAAACTTAAAAAAAATGACTGAACACTTCAGTCAAAGTATGCATTGCAATATGTCAGAAGCAAACTATTTGACATATATAATATTTTCAATAATTTTGTCACAAAATTCTAAAATGCAATCATTAAATATCATAATTACAAAAAATCAGCATAGGAACCAAGTAGATAACTCATGAAGTATCAAAAATATTCAAAAGCCTCGATCTGATTAATAAAGAAGGGAAAACCAATGAAAATCAGATGTAGTTTTTATCTGTAGAACTGGCAAGTTTTAAAAGTATTGATACTAAATTCTATAAAATCAATAGTGAGAGAGGTACTCTTCTCTACTGCTGATGGATATTTTAGAAGGCAATTTGGCACATGAATTGTGAACTTTCAGTATTCTTATTGCCTTTGATTCAGAATTTTTACTTCTAAAATAAAATCCCAAGGAAACAATTGGAGGTATATATAGGTACATAATTCTCTTTGTAGCTTTATTTATAATAATGAAAAAAGAAAATTATAAAATTTTGTAAAATTTTAAATTGCCACTGTAAAGGAGAAGTAAATTATATCATGGTACAATCATGCATAAAATGGAGAATTATGTTTCCTTTAAAATTTACTCATGAGTAATTATTATTCACATGGAAAATTTTCACCATAAAATGTTGTGATCAAAGTAGGATACAAAAGTATACCAAAGGGGATTAAAGATGGCGGGACAGAGGGAGATAGCGTGTTTCAGGCGCTCCGAGACTCGGAATTCAACCAGCGGGAAGACTGCTTCTTGACAAGGAAAGAAAAGCAGCCAAAACTCAACAAAACAATGACAGTCGAAATGCAGCAGAATAGGAGGCAGCAGAGAGAGCAGAAGACTGTAAAGAGCTCCACGTGTCTCACCTGGTGAGCGGAGAGCGGTGGTGGTGGCGCCATCTTGAAGGCCACGCTGACACCGTGGCTCCCAGAGACCTCCAGCAAAGAAGCAGCAGATTCTTGTGAAGCCAGCCAACTATAGATCATCATCAAAAGCAGTCAACTCTGGACCATGATGAAGCTCAAGTCAAACCAGACCTGCACCTACGAAGGCAACGGCTACAAGAGGCGGGCCGCGTGCTCTGCTTCCATAGCGAGAGCGAGGAGGAGAGACAAAGATGATGTAGCCCTGCCCAGGAGCATCCCAGCACTGAGGACATGGGCAGGTGAGCCATGGCCCCACCCAGGAGGAGACAAACACAGAGAAAACCTCAGATGAGTAAAGTAGCAACATTCACTAATTATCATTGCCGACAAAGATTCTTCCATTTGGATGTCAATATTCCAACTCTGTTACCTTTTCCTTCATTTAGTTAGCTGGAATAATATGAAAAGAAAAAGAAACTTCCCTTCATCAAACATTTGTTCATTTACTTTTTATTAACATTCATATAGAAGAGGCAGAATCAATGCTTAATTCTTTTTACAAAATTAATTTTCAAAAAATTGAGGCGGTTTTCTAATATTCCTCAAAGGTAGTTTTGATTCCAGTTTCCAGTTTCTCTAATTCTCACAGAGAGATCTTTGTCATGCTTTTGCAGGTACCAACCAGAACAAGCCTCTTCACTGCACCTGATCGGAGGTCTGGATGCCAACTCTGCAGGACTCTGAGCTCAGAGATGCCAGTACCGGTCAGTGTTCCTTTCTCAGAAATCTGATTCTGGGGTCTGTTGAGCCTCCTTTTAGGCTTCCAAGTTCTAACAATTGCAACTTTTTCCCTTTAGTTCCCTGCTCATAGGTAGGTGGTTGTTTACTGTAGTTACTACCATGTAAAACCTTGGTGTTCCCATTTTCTTCTAGTTAAATGATTTCCTTTAAAAAATTAAAATCTCAGAACAAGTTGGAATTAATTCTGTGAATGGTGCTAGAAAAGGAATCTGTTCTCTCTATTTTTCCTAAAGTTAACTAGTTAGTCAAACACTACTTATTAAAAAGTCCAGGTTCCTGGATATTATTTGTTCTTCCAAATGAATTGTATAATCAACATGCCAAGCTCCAGACAAAAGCATTCTGTACATGATAAAGACAGTATTTAGATCAGCAGGGAACAAATTCTTGTGGTTGGGATGAAGAAGTGTGGCTGTTGTGATACTCACTGGAACTAATACACAAAGGCCATGGTCATTTATTTTCCCTGGGAGCTCCAACTTTGCTACAGTACCCCTGTAGGCAGAGACTAACAGAAGTCAGCAAGTCGACAGAAACATGACTGGCAGAGTCCCACCATGCAACCCAGTTGGTTGCAGAAGGATAATTATGAAGCTGAGAAATAAGCGTTTAGTAACTGGCTGTTTACAGTCTTCTGCCATTATAAAAAAATGTTGCCACAAGTAGCTTTATGCATATACCTTTACATAGATGTGCCAGTAAATTTGGGATAGATTCCTAGAAATGAGATTGCTGAATCAAAGGTAAATGCAAATTATTGTTAAATTCTTCTCCTGGGATATTTATCATTTTGCATTTCCAGCAACAATGTATGACAGCGGCTGTATTTCCTCAGCTTCAAACATATATTATGAATGTTGGAATTTTTGCCACCCTGATTGGTGAGAAACAAATGTAAATTTAATTTTAATTCTTTCATTATAAGAGTTGTGAACATTTTCATATATATATATATATATGTATATATATACACATATATATATATATGACTGGTTTTTACTTATTTTTTGTGAACTATTTGCTTGTATCCCTTCTGCTCATTGGTCTTTTGATTCTCTGCTTTCAAAAGGTTTTTTATATATTATGAATAGATATTTTATTTTATTTATTTTTTTTTTGTGGTACCGGGGATTGAACCCAAGGGCGTTCTACCTCCGCGCTACACCCCTGGCCCTATTTTTTTATACTTTTATTTTGAAACCGGGTCTCACGAAGTTGTGGAGGGCCTCACTAAGTAGAGAGAGAGAGAGATAGGGAAAGAGAGAGAGAGAGTTGAGGCCGGCCACGAACCCGGATCCTCCGGTCTCCGCCTCCCAAAGTACTGGGATTACAAGAGTGCACCACCACGCCCGGCATGAACAGATATTTCAACTGATATAATTTTCAGATTCTGATTTCCAATTATTCATTTATGAGTTTTACTTTGCTTATTGGGTGTTTTCTGTTGCTTTGTTTTTATTTTCCAATGTAATTATTTGTCATGCTTATCAATATTTTATCTTACTGCATCTGGATTTTTTATTCATAATTAAGAAATTTCCTTGTTATCCTGGAATTAGAAAATTCCTCCATATATGTTTGTATAATTTCACTTTTTGTATTTAGAGCTCTAAACCAGAGAGAATTTATCTTGTCTGTATGGCCAGAAATAAATATAGTTTATTGTATTCTCCTTCTGACTAATTAGTTATCCAAACACCATTATTAAATAATTCCATCATTTTCCCACTGTTTAAATGCTTCCCTTATCATATACTACATCTCCATATGCAATAGTCTATTTTGGGATTCCCTATTCTATTATACTGGCATGACTTTTATTGACACACAATCGCAAATTGATATAAATGTAGAGACTCTAGAAAATGTTTTAATAACTAATAGAGTCTGCCTATTTCCTGACTTTTCATGTGTCCAGATTATTATTTGCTCTTCAAATGAATTTTATAATTAACTTGCCAAGATTCAAAGAAAAACAATTTGTTAATTTTTTTGTGGAAAAGCTTTAATGTTGTGAATTAACTCAGGGAATATGAACCCCTATTGTGATGCTGAGTCTCCCTATCCAAGAACATGGTATGTGCTTTTGTTTGCTCATACACACACACATACATTGTAGGGCATATGTTTACATGTATGCATTTTATTTGTTTGTTTTCTTTTTGCAAATGGAATTGTTTCATCCATTATCTTGATTTTGAAGGTTCATTTTATGATTTTATAATCTGATATCATCCTGAAGTTCTCTTCTTGTTTGCAATTTGTCAATACTTTAGGCACTATATATAATCCTATCATCAGCAAATAGAGATTAAGTCTTCCTTTCCAGTTCTTATATCTCTAATCATTTTTCTTGACTAATTTTTAAGCTAATACTTGCAATAAAATGTTAAATAATATCAGGAATATAAGCCATATTAGCCTTGCATTTGCCTTGTATCTACCATTAACAAAAAACCCTCTAATATTTATTCATTAGGTAAGATTGCTGACTTTTGGGTCAGAGAAAAAGAGAGAGAGGAGATGAGAGAGAGAGAGAGAGAGAGAGAGAGAGAGAGAGGAGATGAGAGAGATGCACAGATAATTTATTTCTTTTTAAAATAACCAAATTTAGATATTGTCAAAAATTTTTATCTTTGGATATGAGCATATGAATTATCTCCCTAATTCTATTAATACAATGGATTATATTAATATGTTTAAATTTAACATCCTTGCATTTGTGGGATACAATGATAAATATCCATATTTTTTAGATTTCACACATAGGCAATAACATTATTTCCTTTTGTTATCTGGCTTATTGCATTTAGCACAATGTCCACCAATCCTGATATGCTGTCTTCATGATACTTTATTTTCAAGAATCAGAAATTCTGGTATTTCACCTTTGGCTTAAGAGTTACATGATGAATGTTAGGTTTCATCTTGAGAGGGCCATAGGGTACATAGATATCTGATCAAACATTATTCTGAATGTCTCTGTGAGGGTATCTTTGAATGAGATTGAAATTTGAGTCAGTACACTAAATGTGTAAAGCACATTGCCCTCGCCAATGTAGGTGGGACTCTACCTAATCTGTTGAAGGTTTGAAAATAACAAAAAGACTGACTCTCCCACATGAACAAGGGGGGACTCATCCTGCTTACTGGTGAGTTATGACATTGGTCTTTCTCACCTTCAGACTCAACCTGAAACATCAGCTTGTCTTGGGTCTTGAGCCTGCTGGCCTTCGGATTGGAACTAGAACCACATACTCCCTTGGTTTTTAGGCTTATGGGCTTGGACAAGAACTATACATAAATTCTTCTGGATCTCCAACTTGCCAACTGCAGATCTTGAGACTTCTTGGCTTCTATAATTGGGCTAGTCAATTCATTATAATGTCTCTTTGTATATATGTAACATGAATATTTATGTGTATATACTCAATATGTTTTATATATAAATATATATGTATACACATGTATATATATGTAATAATCTGTGCATATGATATACATATATATTAGGTAAACACATATGATACACATATACACACACTCTATTGTTTCTATTTATTTAAACCCCTAATACAAGTTGCTTAGTAGAGTTTTGTTTTTGTATTTTTTAAATCCCTGGTAGAAGAACCTGTTTTATAATTGGGGATTTTTAAAAACTGCAATATTGTCAAGTAATAGAACATATTATTTCAATTATATTTACATATAAAATGTTTTATAGGACTTCTATAACCATACTATTTTGGGAGAAAAGGAAAACTTATCTGATTGAGCTTGAGAAATGTATGAATTTCCTTCCTATTTTTGATATTTCCTCTTTGTCCTTCAGTCTGCTGTGGCTTGTTTTATGAATGTTGTTATGTTGTGTGCAACCCACTGTCATGAACTGTTTGCCTAGACTGGAGTGGTAAATCAAACAAAAATAAAATGATTGATACTGCATTTTCTTTCTGTTTAACTTCACCTTATTGTATCTACTAACCCTAGATGAACTTATCAAGTTCATAGCTCCAGAAAGAGATTGCCTCAATGAAAAAGTAACTCCATAAAATAATCAGTTCAAACTAATACAAATGAAATGTGGCTCATGTTTGGAACCAACTTATAAAAAGAGTTGCTTTCCTTTATTTTGCTACTTTCTTTCCCACAAAAACTTCAAATTCTAAAATTGTATTCTACAAACTAATGATCTTGTATTCTGAGAGGATTCATGAAACAACCCAAATATTATTAACTTCTAAAGAATGAAGACATAAAACAGTCTATTGTTTAAATATGTTTATGCATGTTAGTCACTGTGACAAAATACCTGATAAATACCTGGAAAAAATAAATTAAAAGGAGAAAAGATTTATTTTGGCTCATGGTTGCAGAGGTCTTACTCCATGTTCCTTGCCGCTGTTGTTTCTGGGTCTGTGGTGAGGCAGAACATCAAATGGAGAAAGCAAAACTGCTCCCCTCATGGTGGCCGGTAAGTAGAAAGAGAGAAAAAGGAAGGGGCCAGGAACAAAATACAAACTTCAAGAGAATACCTGTAAGCACCTACTTCCTTCAACTGGGCCCTACTTCCTAAATTTCCACCATTCCCAATAGCCCATTAAATTATGAATCCATCAGTGGATTAATTCATTGATGAAGTCAGAGCCCTCATGATGAAAGCACCCTCCAAAGGCCCCACCTCTGAACATTGCTGACTCGGGAACCAAGCTTTCAACACATGAGCTTTTGGAGGACATTTCAGTTCTAAACCATAACAGTATATGATAAATAAGCAAAGCACAAGAGAATAACATCACTTTAAATTTTTATGATTATCAGAAAAAGTAGCTGTGAATAGTTTAATATTCTTCTTACAGTTGTCATAGAATCTTTCTTTAAAGTGTAACAGCATATTTGTCTTATTTTGCATAAACACTATCCTAAATTTCCTCATTCCTTTAGATAATAACTCAAGAATTAAGTGCTTCAAAATTGCATAACATTTAGCAAATTAAAGAAATTATTTTTTTGTCTTGTTGGTTAGACTCCTTATTTTAATGCTGCTTATTCCACAGTGATAAAACAAAATGATTACCATTTTTAACTTTATAGAATAGTTATCATGCTTGTTATGGTAGAGAAATAATACATGCATTGTTCAAATTTCTTTGCATTTCAGATACAGGACTTTGGAAATATATTAACAAACTGAATTTTTAATTACATATGAAAGTGAGCAGTGTCTTAACAAGTACTTAACTTGTAATAACTATTCTTGAGGTGGGTGTGAGGTAAAAAGCCTAATTATAGTCAATTGAAATTAGACATTCTACTATTTATTCACTACTCTTGAGGAGTAATTGATAGTTACTAGAAATGCAAAAATTCTCTTGGTACCACAATTTAGAGAACTGAGCAGGTAAACAAACCTTTTGGCAGGCTGGTCTGCGAACTTCCCACCATTCTTATAACAGCAGGCAATGTAGTAATAATGTGATAACGAGTACTTGACTGTTACAGTAATAACTCCTGGAAACTCCAGTTCACAATTGATTTAGTGTTTAGGGGAGATAGGTATATAGATGAAAAGAATTTGGATTGAATTTAAGGTTATTCGTAACATATGCCCCTCTTATATCCAGCATTTGAATACTTCATCATGATAGAAAGGTGTGGGGCCAAACACAATGTGTTTGAAATTGTGTCATAACTGTAAGCCTATCTTAATCTGAGGTAATAAAAATTTTAAACAAGCATTCTGTTAACATACTTGAGGTAATTATATGGCTTTTGAAACTTCAGTGTCCTTCAAATTAATAGGTGAAATAAAATGTGGTATATACAAAAATGGAATTTTACTTGGCCATAAAGAATAATAAAATTATGTCAATTGCAGAAAATGGGTGGAACTAGAGAATATTATGCTAAGTGAGATCATCCAGTCTCAGAAAGTCATGGGTTGAATGTTTTCACTCATATGTGAAGTCTAGAGGAAAAAATAGGAAAGAAAAGGACTTCAGATAAATAGAGAGACCAGTAGAATAGTGGAAGGGATCTGGGAGAGGGAGGTGCGGATGGAAAAATAATTGATGCAGGAAAGAGTTCAAACTCCAGATAGAAAGCATCATTGAAAATCTCACTAACATATATGAGAAGGAAGGGGGAAGGGGAGTGAGGATGTGGAGGGAAGCATACCAAGTACTATGTGAATGTATGTTTGTATCACTTTGAACCTCACTATGATGTGTAATCACAATGCACCAATAAAAGAATTTTAAAAATCCAAAACAAAACAAAGAATTAACAGTTGAAAATTTCTATAATATAATTTTATAGGCTTAAAATACTTTTATAAATACCTATGACTTCTTAGCCCACAAAAATATGTATGTTCTCATTGCTTCTTTTCCCTATTCTTTTAAACCCAAAATGAATGCATCCATAGAAGTTTGTCATAATCCATTATTCTGCTTTGTTGCAGCAGAAAAAGCTTAAAGGCTGCTTAATTTTAATATTGTTTCTATGGTAATGCATTGGTGTCATACTATATATGTATTTAATCAGATTTCACTATGTAGGTTTAGAGATAGAGACAGGAACAAAGGAACAAAAGAAATGGGTTGGGGAGGGGAGAGACTCGATATAGAACGATAGAAATTAGAAAATAAAAAAGGACAGGAAAATTTGTATATGGACCAGAAAATTCTATTGTTCTGCTCAATAAGTCACCATGCTTCTGAGTCTTTTCTGGGTTTCACTTTGCTCTCACAAAGGGTATGTCCTCACATTCTGTGGTTTTATTATACAATTATAATTGTCATGTATAAGTCTTAGTAAATATAATTAGTGTATACAGCTTATATATATGTATGACAGGTATATTAGTATGAATACTGAATTTTGCATGTAATTTAAGATAATTTTGAAAATATAAATAAGCTTGCTTGGTAAAAATTTTACAATATAAAGAAGCCCCTCTCCTAATTCATGTGATATAAGGCAAGCTCCAAACAACAAAATAAAAGTGAATTTTTGGAGATTCACTGAATTTTAAACTAGAGAAAGCTTTTGTATTATTGAAGTTAAATCATGATCAGAACTCTTGATTATTAGAGAATTATTAGAGAATATGGCATTCATACTTAACATCTATCTCCTAGAATAGTGCTAGCCTTTAAAAACCATTTATTACAGGACTGAAAGCATCATCATCAATACTTTCATCACCCATTTATTTGCTTTACCAGATGAAAATTTAAATTACTTCCTAGACACTTACCTTAACTCATTTAATCTTCAAGCAAATTCTGTAAATAAGGTATTATTTCCCTACACTTTACAATAAGGAAAATGGGAGAGATGAGCTAGATAGCCATGGGGCCATGTTAGGCTCTGAACAAAGATCTTTCTGAATCCAAAGTCCATACTATTTTAGGAAATTGTCTTTAATGAAAAAAAGCTAAAAAGAACAATATGTAAAATGTAACAAACAATGTTATTTTCAAAGCTGTATTTTACTTTATTTCTGTGGTTGGATCATATTTACCATTTAAATGTTATTTATGAAGTAGTATTTACACTGTTGCATATATTGTCTAATAAAATACCCACACACTTCTTTCTTCTTGTTGTTATATTTGTCAGACACCCATCAGTTATGGTTGTGTGTCTGATTGGAAGATCTTTCGTTTCAAGAAAATGTGAAATGTTTCCATGGAGATCAGCTTGAGATAGCCCAGTGACGAACTTCTTACCTATAATTTCACATTGGTTTCTATGGTTTCCAGATAGGGGAAGAAAATGAAGTTGCAGATTTTTTTGTAATGTAAAAGGTTATTGGAAAATAAGAGATACTGCTCAAATTAATGTCATTTCCCCCAGGAAAGCAACTGCTGTTGCTACAAAACACAAAAGATTTTACCATGTATGTCATACATGTATGCGCTTTTCTGCACTGGTAATAAAAGAGGAATTATCATGATACTGAAACATTCCAAAATTAGCAGACACCTCTCTTGAAAGTGATGCATTTCATTGTCAAAATTTGTTTCAGCAGTGGTTATTAATTGGCTTGCAATCTCCATGTTTCTTACATCTTTAAAGATGTCATACAGTACATCTGTTAAATTAGTAAAGAACATGAGAGAAAATTCTATGACAGATATGTCTTTATTCACACATATGACCAATATTCATGTTTTTTTGACAGGTCTTACTGTTATTATTGATAAGATTGTATCCTGAAGCAAGAACTGGTTAATACTGGACTTCACGTGCAAATTCCATTGAAGTAGCTGCACATTAATCAGGCTGATCAAATGAACACCATTCTTTTGACTCTCTCTGGCCTGACTCTTACTTCTCAATTATCCAATAGTAGACATGCAGCCACATCATTTATTTATCAATTTACCATCATCATGTGGGATAAAATCAGAGATGTCTGTTTTTAGAAAAATTTATGAAATTCCCTCCTCTGCTTCCTGCCAACATGTCCTGAAATCCAGATGCTGGCCCACATGGACTAAACCCCAATATCTCCAAGGAAAACTGTGAGCAAATAAATCTTCCTTCCTCTAAGTTACATGGTCAGGTCTTTAGATTATATCTGTGAAAATGCTGACAAATTCAATGTCTAATCATGGGCATACAACTATTCAATAGGATAAATGGCCAGCTATGGACTTTACAGAATTATTAGAAGTCTCAAGTGAGAGAAACATTTAATCCTTTAAAAACTGTAACAGCATGTAAATACAGTCAATTTTAATTATTCACTCTCTACTTATTATTCATACTTACTCACATTCTAGTAGCAAAACATAGTTCTAGTAGCACAGTTTTCGCAAATAAAGGGATAACGTGTCAAAGTTTTCCTTCTTGGCTGAGAGTAGACACATATCAAATAATATATTTTAATAATAATAATAATAATAATAATATCTTTCTATAAAGTATATGGGACAAGATAAATTATGTTGTGGCTGGTAATTTGATAAGTTTATTTTTAAGCTCATTTTCAGACACATCGAGAATAATAAGATGGTTTGCATCCAATGTTTTACATATGGTCTGAATATAATTTACAATGAGAAAGGTTAGAAATAGCAAAGATTCAATATCTAAGTTTTATTATAATAGTGGGTAAAAATTACATTTAATAATTCTAGATATACTGCTTATATTATTAATTTTAACTTAGTTATATATGTATATATATATATATATATATATATATATATTTCCTTAAGATAATTGTGCTCAGAAAAATGAATGCATGGGTATATATATCTATTGCTATTTATATATACACACACACATACACATTTTCTTTCTTACATATATAAACCTAAAGATGTAGAGTTTAATCATAATTTCAAATCAGAAAATATTTAGATAAAGGTAAGGATGAAAGTAACTGCCATTTTAAAATGCTCATTACATGCCACATTCAATTCTTATCCTACTTCGTAAGCTTGAACTATTTTTTCCAGTTGTATTAATCTTCTTTGAAATTATTACAACAGAATACCTGAGGCAGCTAACTATAAACAGTTTTATTTAGCTCATTGTGTTGGAGGTTCAAAACCGAAGATCCAGCAGATGCACCGCTTCCACCCCTGGTGAGGGCAGCGGGCAGCAGTACATCTAGGTGGGGGTGAGTGTGTGTGGAAGAGCTGTATCACCAGACAGGGAGTCTGAGAGAGCCTGATGTATCATAATCCCTTCCGAGTGCACGCTCTCATATGACCTAAGAATCTCTTACTAGGCCTCACCTCCTAAAGGTTCTACCACCTCCCAACAGTGGCAAGTAACTAAATCAAGCCCCTACATAAGGGGAAGGGATTATAAGGAAGGTCTGGGAGTCAAGTTTTTAACATATGTACTTTCAGGTGACACTCAACATCTAAACTGTAGCACCTATGTGCCTTTCCTTTTATAGTTTCAAGTTAGGGTTGTCCACAAGAGAAAAATGCATGATAGGCAAAGTGAGCAAGAAACACCAACCATTTACATCTAGGTGGCTGGTGTAGAGCAACAAGCACTGTGGCAGCTTGAGTAATTTGTTGCTGATATTCTGGCTTGCTTTGTTGATAAGAACGAGCCCCAGGGCCTATGGCTATTCAGACTCCCACCCTAAAACCTAGCAATTCTACATCTAGGAAGGATCCTAAATGAACTCACAGATAGTAAAAATGGGAGGAGGGCACATACAATATCCTTTATCTGGAGAATAGGGATAATAATATATATTTGGCCTTGAGAAGTAGACACCTTGGAGTTGGCCACCTAGTAGGAGGAGGTAGGCCGCCCAATGATGCCTGTCATCAGATAATTATGCCCTGTCTAATCTCTTCCTCTTATGAAGGGGCTTGATTCTATTACTTGCTTCTAGTGAAAAGAATGTGGTAGAGATGATGAGATAATAGGATGTCACCTGAAAGAATATGCCACAAAAGACTGGCTTCTGTCTTGGGAACCCTCTCTAAATTCTGAGGGATAACAGGTATTATATCATGAACTTCCTTTTGGAGAGACCCACATGACAAAGATCTCCTTCATCCAGCCAATATCCAATAAGGTCCTGAGGCAAAACAATCACACGAGTGAGCCTGGATGTGGATGCTTCCTTGGCTTGCCTTGTGATGATTATATCTCTGTCTGACAATTTGTAGAAACATGAGACCCTGTGCCAAAGATACCTAGCTAAGTCATATTCACATTCCTGACCATAGAAATTATGAATTGATAAATATTTTAGGTCCATAGTTTTGGGTAATTTGTAAAATGGAAATAAATAACTAATATGCTCCACAATAATCATTGCAACCTACAGTGGTAAAAAATAGGTTTAGGTTAAAAAGGACTCTAAATTACCTAAAATCACCCATTAATTTATCAATTCAACCTAATTGGAAGCTTAGTGTACCAGGTCCTCTTCTAATGACAAAATCATGAAAACACACCTCAAACCCTCTGCTTCTATAGAGTTTTGCACATCAACAATAAATAAATAAAATATATCTTATGTCAGATGATATACATGCTATGGAGAAAAATAAAATAAAGAAGTAGGCTAGAAAAAAACAGGCCAAAATTGAGGTTGCAATTTTTGAAAAGTTAGTTGAAGGCCATCTAGGAAAAGATGACTGGTAAGCATAAACCAGAAAGGTGTGAGGGCATGAGCCATACTGAATCTGGAAAAGAACATCCCATGCACAGAGAAGAGCCAATGGGAACATGCTGATGCAGAGGGTAACTGGCCAGCACGGCTTCTAGGGGCCCTTGTACCTTTATAAAATCTTTAGCTTTAGCTCTGGAGAAAAATAGGGAATGGCTGGGTTTTAAAAGAGGAGTAGCATCACTAGTCTATATTTTTAAATGATAACTCTGGGTACTGTGCTCAAAACAGATTGTGTGTAGTGTATGGGGCAGGGAGCAGGCTTAGGAGGACAAGTGCAGAAGCAAGGAGGACAGCTAGAAAGTTTTTATTGTAATTCCAATGACAGTATGGTGATTCAGACCAGGGTGAGAAAGATAAAGGAAGGATGTGAAAAATGATCAACTTCTAATAGTATAAAAGAATATTTGATAGGGTTTGTATATACATATGTATCTCATAAATAAATTAACATTCATATTAATTGAAGGATATATAGGATAAGTCATTAAACCAAAACAATATATGCTTTGTTAATTCTACTTTCAAATATTTGTTATTCATAATCTTCTGTAATCTACATCCATTGCTACTTTGCTTCCAGGCACAATGACTATTTGCAACAACTTCTTAAAGATTTCAAATATATTTTATTTTTTCAATTATGCAATATTTTAATGAGAAGCAGAATGCTTACAAGACAAGCTGGTTGTGAAACAATTCTGTATTATAGTAATGGTTATGGCTATTGATCTTTCCATTCTTTCGGAATAACTCTGCCAACAGGAGAGAGGTTCCATTTTATTCCCATCTGTGTGGTTAAAAACGCCCATGTAGCAACACAGAAAGTGGCTCCAATAGCTAGCACAGCATTGCCATATTTGTCATGAAAATCAGGTGCATGTTTTACATGGCTCTGTCTTGCCATAATTTGCTGAGTGCTTCTGATCTTAAGACTGTTTAGCGCATATCTGGCCAAGGGGGACATCATGAAGGTGTGACAGGATTGCAGTTGATTGCAGCTACTGGTCTATATTGTTGCAAAGAGGCCTGCGAAAACAACAAAATGGAGAATGATAACTGATCTGCATTCAGTTCCCCACTTTCTGAATATTTTACCTGTACCACTCTTTGGAAAAGTGGTCAGACATGTGAGTTTTGATATCATGGTTAGCTATGTGTACTTGGGCATTATTTAAGCTGCCTTTGTCTCAGGTTTTTCATTGTCAATCTGACATAATATTGTCCAAGACCTAAGGGTATCACAGAGATTACATAAGATAACCCAAAACAAAAACAGCAAAGTAAGTATGCAGTAAGTGCTAGACTTTTTACTCATCACAAACATCCAGTGGTTTGCTCTGTAGATAGTCTCCAAGCTTATCGGCATACCTAAAATGGCTATTTAAAATCACTTCCAACTTGGCCCACTAGTATGACCACCTACCTTGTATTTACCATAAACTCCCGGATGAAGTCAGAATTGCTAGGCAATCACATCTCACTCCCCTCCTTCCTCTTGTTCTTTTTCTCCCTACTGTTTAGCCCCCTCCATGTTTTCCCTCTTCCCCTTCTCTACCTGTAATATGTACCTTCTCCTTTCTGCAGGCAAAATCCAACTGGCCTTTGGAATTCCAGTCACAAAGTCACCACTTCTTTGAAGCTTTTTCCAAACTTTCCTAAGCTGAATAAGCCACCTCTTCTCTGGGCTACCACATTTTCTATAACCCTTCTTTCACAGCACTTAACATGAGGTATTATCTTTTAAAAACAAATAGGTTTTATTTTGTTAGAGCAGTTTGGTTCACAGAAAAATTGAACAGGAAGTACAGAGAATACCCAAAGACCCTCTGACTCCATATACCCATGGTCTAGAGATCAGCAACAATAATGCATTTGTTGTAACTGATGAACCTACACTGTCACATCATTATCACCAAAAGTTGATAGCTTCTTTAGGGTTCACTCTTGGTGCTGAAGACTCCACAGGTTTTGACAAATATATAAGAGCAAGTATCCACTATTACAGTAATACAACAGAGTTCCACGGCCCTAAAACCCCGTGTTCTGTCTATTCATCCTTCGTTGTCCATTTAATCCTGTCAACCACTGATCTTTTCACTGACTTCATAGGTTTGATCTTTTCCAGAAGGTCATATTAATTAGAATCAAGTGGTATTAAGCTTTTTAGATTGGCTTCTTTCACTTAGCAATATGTGTTTAAGTTTCCTCTATGTCTTTTTGTGGACTTGCTAAATCATTTCTTTTTAGTGCTGAATAATATCCCATTGTCTGGATATACTAGAGTTTATCCATATTTTTTGCTGAAAAACATTTTGGTTGCTTCCAAGTTTTGGTAATTATGAATAAAGCTGCTAAGTATCTTTGTAAAAGTTTTCAGTGAATTCAGCTAAAAATTAAGGAGTGTGATTGCTGTATCATATGGTAACAGTATGTTCAGTTTTGTAAGAAACTGCCTCTCGAGTGGCTGGGTCATTTTGTATTCCCACCAGCAGTGAACGAAAGCTCTTATTTTTCCACATCCTTACCAGCATTTGGCATAAGTGTTAATGTTTTGGATTTTGGCCATTCCAATAGGTGTGTAGGTTGTTTAATCTGCAATTACCTGACTTACAATGTCAAACATTGTTTTATATGCTTATTTACCATCTGCATATCCTCCGTATTGAGGTAATCTGCTTCAAATATTTTATCCATTTTTTAAATTGTGCTTTTTTCTTTCTTCTCCTCCCTCCCTCCCTCCCTCCCTTCCTTTTCTTTCTTTCTTCTTATGTGGTGCTAGGATTGAACAAAGGGGCATTTACCTCTGAGCTACAACCACAGCCCTATTTTTATCTTTTTTTAATTTTGAAGCAGAGCCTCACTAAGCTACTGAAGCTGACTACAAACCTCTGATTCTCCTGTCTCAGCATCCCACGTACTGGGATTACAAGTGTGTGTTATCATGCCAGGTGTGTTTCATCTTCTTATTGTTGAATTTTAAGAGTTCTTTATTTTTAATAATAATCCTTAATCAGATATGCCTTTTGAAATTATTTTATCCTACCCTGTGGTCTGCTTTGTTATTCTCTTAAGGGATTATCTTTTTATTCTCCAATATATTTCAAGGTCTCCAAAAGCAAGGTGTAATGGTTTGAATTTAGAATGTCCCCCTAGTCCTCACAGAAACAAGGTAGCAATGTTGGAAGCAGGGCTTGGTTGCTAAGGAGAGTCCCTAAGGTTATGATCTTGAGGACTAACTATATTTCTCTCTCCTCCCCCTCCTCTCTTTCCTTCCGGCCTCCAGGTGTGATGTGAGAATAGAGTTTTGCACACTTTCTCTGCTTCCTGCAGCCACACACTTGAACTTCAGACCCTGGCCTCACATAGACTGAACACAGAATCTCCAAAAAACTGTGAGCAAATAAATCTTCTTTCCTCTAAGTTGTGTAATCAGTTGCTTTGCATTGTATCAGTGAGAATGTTGACTGAGACACAAGGAATGGGAATTTTCATATAAGGTAGACTGATACAACAGCATAAAACTTTTTGAACTAATCCAAAATATAAATGAATATTGGTATCCTCACAAATTAACTTCACAAGAAGCTAAAATGAATGCTGAAAACAAGTTAAAAACAACAAAATCAGATGTGCATTTTGTGATAGCTCTAATGATTTTCTTAGATAGTTGCAAGAAACAAGAAATCTAGAAGCAGAAACAGATTGAATACTGTTGATTTCTCTTCCTTTGTGCAAGCTGTTAAATAGCACTCAGCCCTTAGCAGTGACATATGTTAATTGTGGCCCAAATGTAGGCAACATGGATACAAAAGGGCCTGAGGTCAATACTCACAAACTTATAACTGTTCATTGAGATTTGCCAACTCAAAAGACTTTATTCCCAGCCTAGAAAACAAGACCTTAGGGTTTTCTTTTATTTCCTACCATATGGTAAGTGGTACTATTCATGATTGTGACAAACAAAGCAAATGCAGAGACAAATTAATCTTCTGAAGTTTCAAATATTTCAAATCGTTTCCTGTTAGTGATGAAACTCTCCACCAAAGGGCACCAATGTTTAAATCTGAATTGAATTCAGAGCAAGCTAAAGGTAAAATGGGTCAAAGTGTGATAGCTGTAGCCTTAATCCAACACAAAAGCACCCGCCTATGCTACACATTTCTTTCAGTCTTCAGGAAGGCACATAATCGGAGGATTTCTAGTGGGTCATCGACTCATGCCTGCTGCTTTATGACAAATTGATTTCATTACTGCTACCCTCACAATGTTAAGTTGAAACTCAGATACTTTGCCTCTAGTGACATTGATTGCATCCATTAGTAGCTTAGTTCATCCTTTGGCTATTCCCATATCTATAAAGCTTTTCTTTTCCATCCAGCCTGTATTTTCTTGTAACGATAAGTATCTATTATTACAAATTTTCCTTTAGGAACTCCTGTAGTTTGTAGTTAACATTTTATCTTATAATATTGCAGTCTTTTCAATCTTTTTATTCCTTGTTGGCATCAGCTACATCTTGCCTCAATTGCTTTCGGGTCTACTTATATCTATCTTTGTTTATGAACCAAATGAAAGCTAAGAACTCACTGATTAGAGAAACTTTCCATATTGCTTCTAACTCTACATGATTCACTTCTACAATAAATTTTGTGTGATCAGTGAATCCTAAGCCTATTACCCAAAGAACTAAAGCTATAGGTTATTATATTCATATGAAAGTATGAAAAGGGGGAAATTCAATAATATAATCCAGGTAAAGGAAATGCTTCTCAAAGTAGATGCCTTCTGATGAGAAAAGACTGCAAAGAGATGGAAGAAGACATATTTCTCTAGGTAATAGGAACATAGTAAAGATTATCTCATGCCTGTGGAAATAAAATAATTATGTTCTGAATAAATACAAATAGAGGGAGTGAAGTATCCTATGAGGGTAAAAAGGAAAGATTGGGTGTATCATCTGTTTTATACAGTAATGTTGAAGCTCGGTTCAGAAAAAAATAATACTGAACCAAAATCTAACCATAATAGGAAAGTACATACTTTTGAAATTTCACTGGTAATAATAATTTTAAATCACTAAAGGCCATAAAAAAAAGCAAAGCAATAATGTAGGAAATTAACATTTATTGAGTATGCACCTAAATGCCTAGACACTGTGCCAGTATTTTGCAAATATAGTACAGAAAGCTAATTATTTATTTCCACTTCTACACAGGAACAAATGGTAGGACAAGATGTGAATACAAGTACTGTTAATTTACAATCAAATGATTTTTTGACTATACCATTTTTTCTTAAAGTATATTCTGAGTATTGGGGAAAAAAACACCAAAAAGACCAAAACCAAAACCAAACCAAACAAAAACAAAAACTTCAATGTGTTTATCAGAGATGGCCCTTTAACTAAGAATGTTTTTTTGTTTTCTTCTGATGTTTACTGTTTATCCACCAAGTGTCAACTGCACATCAGAGCCTTGGCTTGGTGCCAGCAGTCCAATGCCTACTCTCAAGTAATATACGGTATGCTGAGGAAATTAACGGCCATGTTATAAAGAAGGAAACTGTCTAGAGATGAGAACAGAGGGCCTTTAGTCCAGATAGGAGGTGAACATTTCACTCTGGGGTTCTAGGAATGGTTTTAAATGAAATGATGCCTAAGCTAGGTCTTGAAAGATGATTTAAATATAGAAAGAAACAAATAAAAACCTTGGGGGCAATATGTAGACGAAGCAGCAAAAGCATATGTACAGAGACCTAAAACGGCAGAGGGACAGGAAAAACTGGTGAGTTCAATAACACCAGCAATAAGTTTGGAAGCAGTAAATGCACAATGGGTGGACCCGGAGAGCTGAAAAGGTGCACAGTGAAGACTTCATATACCTTGCTATGACATTTAGACTCAATTCTACAGATTAATAGTTCTCATTATTGAGAAAACAGCTCTCCAACACACAGCCTTTGCTGTGAGTTAATGAGAATTTTTACTTCTTCACTTTACTTTCATGATAATATAAAATTACAAGAAAGTAATATGAGTCCTGGACAATGTTGCTTATCAATTTCTAGTGTCTCTGTTTGTCCTTTTTTTTTCATTTTGGCTGCCATAGTGTGTAACAATTATTTTTACTGGGTTAATGAGAAAAGAATATATGCATATTTTATATTTAAATAATGTATTCATGCCAAAGACAAAAATAAATAAAAGAATTAAAAAAATGGTGTCATACCAAAACTTACTAGATAACACAGACATCAAATAAAGGAAATATGGCTACTGTAAGCAGCATGAGAGTTTCAGGACAATATTTACTGTCATACTGAAGTAATATAGCAACTTCGAATTTTCTTTGTTGTATGGTTTAGTTCATTTTTAATTTAAAAATGTTTTTTCATTTTATAGTTGTATTGAGCTTTAAACATAAAGAGAAAAAATTGGTTTCATTATTCCATATAGGTAAATGATTTATTTTTATAATAAAATAAGATGATATAAGTAATATGAAATAATCAGTTTCCCTTTTGAAAAGATTCATAACCAAGCATAGTCCAAGTGTGAGCAACACTGCTATAAAAAAAAAAGTAAGTACTGGTAGCAGAGATGGAAAGAATGGATTTAAAGAATATAAGAGAGGTGAAATCAGATTTATTTAGTAAATGAGTTACTACAATTGAGAATTCTAATCATTGTCTCTAAGATTTCTGCTAAAACCTCTGCCCCAATTTCTACTCAAAATCAGTAGACATTGACACCATAGCTTTAGCTAAGCAAGTGGAATGAGAGTTTGAATGATCTACGCATAGAATAGAGAAAGAACAAATCATATGTAATTGAGGTGCTCTAGAAGGTGGTGGGATCCTGAAATAATTTACTATATGATCCTTGGGGGAAAAAATCAACTTTATCCAGGCTAAACATAGCCTAATATGGACCAACAAATGACCCTCTTAGCTTTGATATAAGGCTTGTAGTGACTGAATCCCTGCCTCTACCCCCTAAATACCAGTAGTATCACCCTCCATTTTTTATATCATAAATATCTCTAGATATTGTCAAATGTCAGCTAGAGTACAAAATCATTCCCAGTTGAGAATCAGTGTTGTGTACAGAGTAATGTGTGTCCTATCACTTCTCTCACAAAGAATGGCATTCTATTCAATACAGAAGGTTGTACTTAAGTTCTAAGAAAGTTCATATTGTGCCATCGGACGGCACATGGGATGCAAAAAGGTCACTGATCAATATTTTTTCCTTTACAAATACCAATATCTAAAATGTTGTACAGTACTACAACTTAAATAACTTAAATCTATCTGGACCACTCCTTCACCTCCATAAAATGAAAATAAAAAAAAATACTGGATGAATTTAGTTTTTCCCAAACCTGCCTGATCTGAAGGGTCATCTGGAATCTTGTTATAAAATGTAGATTCCTAGGCTCCATTTCAAGTGTGTTATAAGAGATTGTCCAGGAGAGTAGCCTGAGAATCTGTGTTTCTGAAATAAGTTTTCAGGACAGTCATCATTAGACGTGTTTATGGAACACTGAATCAGATAGTCTCGAAGGCACCATCTAGATCTAACACTTTAGGCCTTTCCAAAGGGGAAAACATTTTAGGAAGACCATTTATTCTTTTAGGTCACTGAAAGAGTACAGTAGTAATTGAATTCACTACCATGGTAATTTAGAAAGCAGTACCTGAGTGACCTGAAAGAATTATAGGGACCCCCTGGGAATAAGTTAGTCAACAGAAACATTTGGCAGCATTTAAAAACATTAAAAGCACTAGTAATGCTGGTGCTTTGCTGTATAATGAATGATATGCTTTCAAAGCTAAGGCTCCTGGACTACATTATTCAACTGTAGCACCTTCATTTCCACCTGCTTTCATTTCTACTCTTCTTTTTACAGCTTTAGAATATCAATGCAAAATAAGAAACAATAAAAAGGCAATCTTCTTGAAATGAAAATGCACATAACCTGCAGTGTCTTGGGTTCATTTATGTATTTGTCAGAAGACTACAATGCTCAAGAAGGGATTAAGTGTACACAGTGCAAAGTGCCTTCCATCACAACTACTTAAGCATTCAGCCTTTTTGTAACAGGAAACATGAGAACTCTGCAAGAAGGAATACTACTAGTAGAAATGCTGAAAAGTAGTATATTTTGTACATAATGGCATAATCTCCTGAGTCACTGAGTTGGTGTATAGTACAACTATTTGCACAAGGCCCCATTTTGTCACTTTCTTTAGCCTAAAAAAGTTATATTAATGAATGCTACCTGAGTAGACAGAAAGGCAGATTACAACAATGGATTGATATGCCAGGAGGGAGAAACAACAGAGTGGACAAAGGAGTTGTGAGTTGAATTCCTCCAATGGCAAATGTTGCCTGAAGAGTGAAGGGGTTTAAGGTTTGCACTGAACCTTAAGTTCTTCCCATAGTCAAAATCTCAATGAAATGACAAGTGCTACCCCAGGTGGGAGACTGAGAGTATTCAATAATGTCCACCCTGGGAGTAATCACAGCGTTCATTCAGGCAATTTCTTTTATGGACTTGATCATTGTCCCAGTCAACCATTCTCACTATAATCCAAAAGACCTGACCACACAACTTAAGAGCAAGGAAGATTTGCTCACACTTTGGAGATTCCAGGTTCAGTCCATGTGATGCCGGGGTCTATGGATCTCAGGGCATGGCAGTGGGAAGAAGAGAGAGGGAAAGCGATTGGACTTTGCTCCTCCCATCACGGAGTCCGGAAGCAGAGAGCAAGCAAGGTAATCAGGAACCATATAGAATCCTCAAGGCCACACCCCCAGGGACCCACCTTCTCCAGCTATATCCTAACTGCCTAGGTTACTGAGGAGATTACAACCCTCTTGGCTTAACTATATCAACCCTGAGCTCTTCGTGGGACATTCTATATCTGAACATAACAATCATGTTAATATAGTTCACTATTAAGTACCCACCATAGTTTTTTTTTTAAGTCATAGAGTTCTTTCAACTATATTCATTCTTTTTCCTTTCTCATAACTATGTGTAAGATGAAACAGTAACAGAGAGGTTAAGAGATTTTCTCCATGTCACACTGCAAGTTAGTGGAATGATTGTGCAATCATTCTTATTTTCTTTGCTATCAAGCTTCAAGCAGACACAGCACATTTCCTCCAATGGATCTCCATGTTATTTTTACTTTATAATACATTTTAAATGTTGGAAATAGGTAATTCTGTTATTTTAGGCAGTAGATTAAGTGTTATACTGTCACTACTCTTAAGAGGTTTTATGTTAACTGCATTCAATGGTGCAATGATTTTTGTAGAGTCCAACAACAATCAAGTCCTTCCAGAATGGTCTATTTCAGTGGCTCTGGAAAGTCAAAACACTTGGATAAATGCAAACCATTTCTCCAGTCTAACCTGTAAAAAGAAATAGATCATGGTCATGATGAATTCCAGGAAATGTAAAAAAAAATGAAATGATACAGAGTTAGTGAAAGACATTAAGAATTTAAGTTACAAGGTCAAATCTGCAGTTACAATATTACTTTGGTACAACTGTAGAGAATGGTTTGCAGAAGACTGTGGGTAATAGGAGATGGCTATGGAACTACTGTAAAATTACAGTGCCAATGAGAAATAATAAGGACATGAATGCATACAGTTTACCAATGAAGTTCCCAAAATATGCTAGCCTCTTGGTATTGTCACCATATTTCTGCATCCAATCCTTAGCTTTGCAGGGCAAGACTATGGTTCTTTTGCACAAGTGCCTGGAGATGACAAGTTTCTGAAGATCTACCTTATGCCAATGGAATGCTCAGAATTTGATGTATGGACTGGAATGCAGGAATTTATTTAACTTTAAAAAGACATTCCATTCCAATGATTGGAATACATGATCTATTTCTTAGTTTTAGTAGCTTGATACTGATTCCAATTGTAAAGTGATCTTATATGAGGATTTTCCAAAACCATGTGTCTATTTCAGTAGTTCTATTTGATGTCAATGAGGACTACATGAAAAATGGGCTGTAATGCAGGTAATAATGTCGAATTTTCTTTTTGAAGAATTTTTCAAACCTCTATTGTGCTAACGTACACAGGGGCTCTCTGAGATGAACAGCATGTGGTACTTTCCATACTTGCTTGTGTGCCATGCTTTCTGGCACTGGAGCATATCTCCATAATGTATGAGAGAGTTCCAAAACACATTAGGGGAACACCAAAGGATTCCTCTGTGTCCCCAAAGCTGTTACATCCCTGTATCCATTTTCAATTGCTAATAGTTCCATAAGGCATATCACAAACCAAATCAGCTCCTTGTGGGGACTTTTAACATATGACTCAAGGAGAATAGGTTGTGTGGTAAGCACAGTGTGCCTTAACAACAATCATAGAAGCAATTAACTCTGGTCTTCATTATGTGATTCTAACTTTGGCAGTTTTAATATTTGTGCAGATGTTTTCTCTTGTCTCCACATCAACCCTTATTCATTAAATAACCATGAATAGAAAGAAAGAATAATTCTGCAGAGGCCATTAGAGTTGCATCAATGACCCTTCATTGCGTAATTTGGAACTTTCATTTAAATCTTGAAATGAAAATGTACAAGTCTTTCCTGTCCTTAATTATAGCACTGGTATACTTACATAAAAGTTAAACATTAAAATGTTTAACTTTTATATATCGAAGACATTTTAATTTTAAAAGAACAAGTGCTGTGTACGTTTGTTCCTATCACTCTGAACCTCATTATGATGTATAATTACAATGCACCAATAAAAGAATATTAAAGAAGGCACTTACCAACTGTTTTCATTTAGCATAAAACTATTTTCAGTTACTAACTAGAAGTTAATTTCAATGAAATTCCAAATTTATACAGTAATATTTAGCATTACAAGGTAATCCTTTTCTCCTTGTTTTTGAAATCTCCAGACTATATCCAGCTTAGTTACCTCTGCTCTCCTAAATTCTGCTCAAAATAAACCCATAAATTAAACTTCTATGAGTAAGGCTGTTTTTATTGCCATCACCTGGACAACTCAGGGAGCATTTTCAGAGAAATTCTATTTGATGAGAAGAGCACTTCACAGCCCTGAAGTAGTGGCTGTGATCACTCTGCAAGCTGTTTACCACACCAATGCTGTCTTTCAGAGTAATTTTTCTTCTTTTCACTTTCATAAAATTTTAGAAACTTTTTGAAAACTTTTAAAACGACATTGTCATTTTACCCTTTATTCTTCTTCCATCTTGGATTCATTATTTGTAAGTAAGAAAGGTTTTGGCCAGAGGGACTGACTTCGGTAAACCGATTTTTTCCCCATAGACACCTCAGTAGGAACAGTAAGACAGGACACACTTAGCCAAACCTTGGGACAGGGTGCTTGCTTTAGTGAACTATTTAATTTTAGTTTTTCTTTTAAGTTCCTGAGGGAAGGATGTTAAAGAAGAAGCCTGAAAGGGGTTATCTATCTAAAAACATGCAACAGAAATTCAGAACAGAGATTCTTGTATTAAATCCTAAAATTTCCAATTAGAATTATAGTTTAAGAGAGGTTAAGTTTTATCTTCTCTTTCATTAATCCAATGGAGTTTAAAATTTCATAGGCTAAAGAGGCATTCTTAAACTAAGTTAACACAGTAAAACCATTTTAATACTTGTTAACTGGAAAAGATTTCTATGTAAATGGACTGTATTCTTTACACAAACATAGTTAATATGGATTAAAACCATTGCTAATAATGGAACAGTGAGCTTCCTTATGTAGGTAATTTTACTACATTCATCAAATCCAAATCATCAGATTTGAGGACCCAAAGATCACTTTAAATTGCCATTTTTTCGTTCCAATTTTTTAAAATTTTTTTCCTCTTATATATCATATTTTATTTGGAGGACACTAAACAAAAACAATTAAACAAGCAGAATGGTTTTAAATAGGCAAAATTGTTCTGATGGAAACTAAACAGAATAATGGAGTAACTGGGCTACTCAGATGCCCAGAATTCCTCTTGAAAACCTGACAGCTGATGATAAAAAGGGAGCTGGGCTGTAATATCAATGTCAACTCTACTGCCATTCAGTTAGGATTCCTGTTTCCTGTATTGCTGTCAATATTATCATGGTGTAAGTTTCCTTTTATGCAAGGGATAGAGGAAGAGAAGTCTCACATTATAATGTAGTTCAGAGTGATAGTGACATACAAGCACACAGCAACTGGTGAGCTTCCCCAAACTCCCTCCTCACTCCCTCCCCTTCCTCATACATGATACTGAGATTAGCATTGGTATTCTCACATATGTACATGACTTCAACAGGTGTTTCCTTTAATTCTCCCCCCTACCAGCACCCTCCCCTAGACCACCTCTCTCGCTCCACTGCTCCTTCATATCCAAAGTCCCTCTTGTATCCCAATTACTCCCTAGCTTCTGAATATGAGAGAAAACATATAACCCTTCACTTTCTGTGACTGGCTAAACTCATTTAACATAAAGTTCTCCGGGTTCATCCATTTTCCTGCAAATGACATAATTTTGTTCTTCCTTATTGATGAGTAGAATTCTACTGTATATATTTCCCATAATTTTGTAGTCCACTCATATGTTGATGGACATCTAAGTTGGTTCCATAATTTGGTTACTGTGAATTATGCTGCTATAAACATGGATATGCATGTATCACTATAATATTATGATTTCATTCCCTTTTGGAAAATACCCAGGAGTGGTATCGCTGGATCATGTGGCGGATCCATTCCCAGTTTTCTGAGGAATTTCCACACATATCTCTACAGTGGCTGTACTAATTTGCAATCCCACCAACAGTATAGAAGAGTTCCTATTTCCCTACATCCTCACCAGCATTTATTGTTGTTTGACTTCCTGATGGTTGCCATTCTAATTGGAATTAAATGGATACAACTCCATTCATAATAACCTCAAAAACAATAAAATACCCAGGAATAAATCTAAGCAAGGAGGTCAAAGACGTCTACAATGAAAATTATAAAACACTAAAGAAAGAAATTGAAGAAGATCTTAGAAAATGGAAAGATCTAGCCGGGCGTGGTGGTGCACGCTTGTAATCCCAGTACTTTGGGAGGCAGAGACCGGAGGATCTGAGTTCGCGGCCAGCCTCAGCTCTCTCGCTCTCTCTCTCCCTGTCTGTCTTTCTCTCCTTAGTGAGGCCCTCCGCAACTTCGTGAGACCCGGTTTCAAAATAAAGTATAAAAAATACGGCCTGGGGCATAGCGCAGAGGTAGAATGCCCCTGCGTTCAACCGCTGGTACCGCAAAAAAAAAAAAAAAAAAATGGAAAGATCTCTCCCCCATGCTCTTGGATAGGCAGAATAAATATTATCAAAATGGCCATGCTACCAAAAGTGATCTAAAAATACAATGCAATCCCTCTTAAAATACCAATGTCATTTTTCATGCAGCTAGAAAAATCAGTCCTAAATTTCATATGGAAAAACAGATGAACAAGAATAGCCAAAGCAATTCTCAGCAATAAGATCCATGCAGGAGGCATGACAATACCTGGCTTCAAATTATACGTCAGAGCTATAGTAATAAAAACTGCATGGTATTGGCACAAAACAGACACATATACCAATAGAACAGTACAGATGATATAGAAACAAATCCACACACTTATAGTCAATTGATTTTTGACAAAGGTACCAAAAACATACATTGGAGAAAAGATAGCCTTTTCAAAAAATGGCATTGGGAAAAGTGGTTAACCATTTGTACAAAAACAGAAATAAATCCCTACTTTTCACCTTGCATAAGAGTCAACTCAAGATGGATCAAAGACCTGAACATTAGACCAGAGACTTTGAAATTACTAGAGGAGGGCATAGGTCCAACACTGCAACATATAGTTACAGGTAGAAACTTCCTCAATAAGACCTCCAAGGCACAAGAAATTAAAACAAGTATCAACACATGGGATTGCATTAAATTAAAGAGCTTCTGTGCAGCAAAGGAAACCATCAAGAACCTTCACAGAGAGCCAAAAGAATAGATCTTCGCCAGCTACTCCTCTGATAGAGGACTAATATCTAGAATATATAAGGAACTTAATAAACCACTTAAAAGTCGGGCGTGGTGGTGCACATTTGTACTCCCAGTACTTGGGAGGCTGAGACAGCAGGATCACAAGTTTGTGGCCAGCCTCAGCTACTTAGTGAGGCCCTCCACAACTTCGTGAGAACCAGTTTCAAAATAAAGTCTAAAAAAAATAGGGCCGGGGGTGTAGCGCGGAGGTAGAACGCCCCTGGGTTCAATCCCCGGTACCGCAAAAAAAAAAAAAAAAGAAAGAAATCAATAAGTTGCCCTTTAATTTGTGTAGAACTCTTTTATTCACTGGCCAGTAAAGGTTTGATGTGATAAATATATGCTGAGGAAGAAAGTAGATAGAAATAGCAGGGTGAGTAGGAGATAATAAGTACATAGTACTATACCTCATTTCCTAGTTTCTCATTTTAATTGAGGGAGAAGTAGAAAACAAAATTCATATATGTATTCTTCTAATGTAAACTAATTATGAGATTAGAGTGTAGAACAGGTGAGGGACTTGAATCTTATGCCCTGCTCTAAAATCATGACACTGAGAATGAAAGACAGGGCACATCCTAAGAGTAACAGAATGTTATTTATTACCAGGTATAGGTGGAATGGATACTGAATGACCAATCCCCAACAAAAAAAAAATCCACTCTACAACTATATGTACATTTAAGGTTAAAGTAGAAACAAAGATGCTTATTCATGAACTGGCAGGGACCTGTAGACTAGATTCTCTGTAGTTTCTTTCACCTAACATTTTCTTTCTGTAACTAAAGTTTCAAATAAATGTGTTACATTGATCTGGTCAAGTCAGCGCAAGGGGCTTTCAGTGCAACAGGGGCAGTACAGGATCAGTACATGCACACCCTTTTTTTCTGCAACTTGTTTCCAGAACTAAAAATTGCCTTTTCAAGGTTTTTACTGGATGAAAAAAAAGATCCTCTAGAGAACCGTAAATTGAATTGTGATTATTTTGTTGCTTACACATAATTTTATTGACTCTTATTAACTGCAGCCTGCTAAACACTGAAAGTATAAAAATTAATAAGGAAAGTCAGGCATGGTGGCAAATGCCTGTAATTCCAGTACTTGGGAGGCTGAGACAGGAGGTATGCAGGTTAAAGGCCAGCCTCAGCAACTGAGCAAGATGCTCAGCAACTTTGAAAGACCCTGTTTCAAAAAAAAAAAAAATTATATAAGGGACTGGGTATAACTCAGAGTAGAATGCCCCTGTGTTCATTCTCCAGTACCAAAAATAAAGACAAAAACAAAATAATGATTCATTGTTTCCAGGGATGCTCAATTAGCAAAAGAGACAGGTAATAATAATTTCATCAGGATCCTATGTAACCAAAAAGAAGAGGCATATTTTCTATCCAAAGCACCCATGAAAAACTTCCTGGAGTACCTGATGCATAACTTCACAAATAGGCTCAGCTAGATGAAAACCAAACAAACAAAACAAACAAATGGGGATGGAAGGTTTATCAAAGGTTTTCTCCACCTATTAAGGATAAAATTTAGTTTTCAAACACTTCCCCTTTAAAAGAGATTTTTGTGTCCAATCATACATAAGAGCAAATGCATAAGAGCATACATAACAATGGTACATATGCATCATATTGAAATAAAGCTTTCTTTGGCAATACATTTTATCTTAATTGAGTACTCTATTGCAATCATCATAAAATTTGTTTTTAATGTTAATATAATATCATAGAAGATATCCCTCAGAGACCTTCTTGAGAACAAACATAATTTACAAAACTGGATAGAAGCAAAATATTCAGAGTTAAGATAGAATCTGTATTTAGAATTAACAATACTCATGGTAGAGTCATTCTGTGCATTTAGTTTAGTGTTCATGATGTTGCAGTACCACCTGTAGCTTATAAATCACATTAAATAACCAGAAACAATACATTTAAAATCTTGAACCTATACTGGGAAAATCAATAATAGTCATGCTTCATAAGCACATGCTTCATAAACACATGCTTCATCCAAGTTTGAAATTAAGCTAGATTATGAAGGTAACCCCTTAAGTGTGCCTTCTATCCATTGTCACACACTGTCATAAGACCCTACAAATGGTTACAAATACCAAAAATTGAGAACATCCAAAAATATTGATAATGCATAAGTCCATTAGCTAGACAGTGTTGGGAATTCCCCACATAAAACATTCATTTATTTGACTGCAGAAAAGAGTCTCAGTACAAAAAAACAATTCTTTAAGTCTAAACAGTGATTTATATGTGTAAGTATTGTACACGATGTAACAGTGAAAGGCAAGTTGGAAGAACTCTGCCCCAGGGAAAAGGGGATCTGGGTTCAGACCTCTACTCAAGAAACCCTGTCCATTTCCTGAATTTCCATTTGCTCTTCTTTCAAACCACCTAATTTCCACTATATTATTCTATAAGTAATACAAATGTCAATGACTTCTCTGCCCCCCCAAAATGAAAATTTTAGATCATTTTTCTTGAGTTTTTACTTTAATAACAGATGTTTCCCTCTTCTGGAAACACTCTCTTTCATTAGCTTCTATGTTTTTCCCTGGGTTTTTCTAACTCTGTGGCAATTTCTTCTTTGTAAATTCATCTTGTAACAGATGATTAAATATATTAGGTTTGCATGGTTCATCCAAACACTTTCTTTTGTTTTCACTTTTTATTCTCCACCTCTCTGGGTATTCTCAATTATACTAATAAACTTAGTTATGATGGGTGATAGATGGCTGTCAAATTATGTCTCCACATAAAAATCCTCATAGTGCCAGAGCAATATGTTAAACTGCCTTCTTAACAGCTCTCCTAGCACTAAACAGTTCCAACAATCTACACAACCAGCCAGCCAAAATTTAGTCATACTCTTTTACCCTCACACTTGCTCCTTACCAATGTTCCCTGTCCCAGTAAATATCACCTCCTTCCAGCCAGTTGAGGAAGTTAAATTCAGAAATCATTTTGATACCTTTCACTCTCTCACAATATTTAATGCACTATTGTATTATTTTTATTTCCATCTATAAAAAATCTCAAATTTGCTAACTTTTCTCTATCCAAACTATACCTATGATAGCCCAAATTGTACTCATATGCTTCCTTTAAGTAGTCTTCCCACAAAACCTATATTCCCTTTCCTCCATCTATTCTCCCAAGTGCTAACAAAGTGATCTTCTAAAAGCAGAAGCATAACTAAGCTATATCACATTCACACAAGAAACTGTTATACTGTCTATGTGATAATTTGCTTTAAAAATTCTGTATGAATAATATGATATACATGTGAATAAATTAATTTCAGTTTGTATTATAAGAGTGATTAGTCAGCATCTGAAGTACACTAACTAGAAATCCACATTTTAGGAATGGTTATATATGCATCTGCTATACAATTACAGATATGTATACTAGAAGGTTTGTTAAGTAGCCTAACTATGTTAGAAATATTTTTTACTGATGGCATGAGTACTATTTAAGATATGTGGTTGACTAGAAAGGTTATATCAAGCCTAATGCTCAACATGAATGAAGTATGAGAACCAAGCAAGCATAGCAGCCCAATACACTGGGAATACTCCTTTCAATCTAGAATTCCATTGGTCTTGAGTACCTGTATTGCATGGAGAATTGTGTTATCTGATTCAATGGTCTTGATTAGGTGCACTGATACTAAACAGAATGCCAGTGAATTTGTTTTGGTGTAGGGAGTGTACCAAACTGCCTAAGGACAGAGAGTAGGGACTTTCAGTATATATTGTAATGTATGCTTTTTCTTCAGGCCCATATATTTATCAGAATATGTTTAAGAATTTATTTTTACCATGATACCATCTAGTATGAAGACTCCCTATTTCTCACAACTGAAATATTAGAGAGTACAGATATTTATCCAAAGAACCTGACAATAATTGAAATGTCAAAATTCTTTAAGTTAGGACACAGCATCAGTCCACTCCATAGTTTTCACTGCTTTTAAGATAAAGAATATTATCTTTTATTTGACTCAGTCTGCTCAGATGGCCATAAAAAAAGAGCACACATTGTACAGCTTAACAGAAACTTATTTTCTTGTAGTTCTGGAGGCTGCAAAGCCCAAGATCAAGGTCGAGCAGCATTCAGTTTCTATTAGGAGCTCTCTTGCTGGCATGCATACAGCCACTTTATCCCTGTAACCTCACACATGAAGAGAAAGAGAGGACACTCTGATGTTTTTTCCTTATATTAGGAAACTAGCCCTGTTGAATTGGACTTATGACCTTATTTAACCTTTATTCACAGGTCATATCTCAAAATACAGGCAAAATGGGGGTCAGGGATTCACCATATGAATTCTGCGAGAGACACAAACATTCAATATATAACAATGATATGTAAAGCTTTTATGTTTCTTGGCCACTAAATCAGTAAAATATCACACAAATCCCCTATTCACTTTCTATAATCCAGTTACATGCAGCTTTCTTTCATATTCTGGAATGCCTATTTCTTCTCTCCATTGAGTGTTTGGTTCTTTTTCTTCTCTACGCTCAAACTGTTCTCAAAAAGATATTTATATTCTCTCAGTTATTATCTCAACTACTCAAAAGTGACAAATTAGGCTTATGGCATGCATCCCTTGAATTTGACTCAAATGTGTATATGAACTTACTGTTGGTGGTGGAGTGCATTCCATGTCATTTAGTGAACATTTGAATGTCTACTTTTAGAATCAATTTCTTATATTAACATTTTATTCTATTTTAATTTATAACAGAAAATGTGGATGTTATCCTCACATTAGAGCAGATAAAACTAAGAGTATTCTTCTGCTATGATTGTCACTGAATATTTATTGAAACAGTAATGATAAAACAGATGCATTTTCTGCCATCATGGTGCTTATACAGTTCAATGGGGGGAGGACAAGTTATTTAACAACCACTATATAACTATAAATGTGATACATTCTATGAAAATTCCAAAACAAAATTGAGAATAAAAAAGTGATTTTATATTGAGTAGGCAGGAAAGATCTATCTGAGAAATTTAAAGCGAAAGCAGATGATTATTAGAAATATCCCTTTTAGAAAAGAAAGAAGACAATTCCAAGCAAAAGGCTCAATACAGAAAGCTCCTGAGGTGGAAAATGAAAAAAGTCCAGTGTGAATGGGGCATTATGAACTGAGGGGAAATTGGAATCAGGTAAGTTAGGAAAGGTAAGCCAGAGCCAGTAATGCAGAACCTTGAAGATTCCTCCAAGGGAATGCATATTTTATTTTAAATACAAAATTTGATTGTAACATGTTATTATATAAGAATTTCTTAAAACATTGTTCTATAAAAATGAGGGTACTCTTTTTAATTTAAAAATTTTATTGGAGCATTGTAGTTATGTATTGTAATGCAATTCAAAGTGATATATTCATATTTGCATACATATCTTGTTATGTTTTCCTCCCTGCCCACACCCTTTCCTCCTTCGCTGTACATGCTAGTGTGATCAGTAGCAACACATTCACATACAAATGTAACATTACTTGGTCTGTTTTCTTCCTCACGCCTCATTTTCCCCTCCCTCTGCCCTCCCCCAACCCCCTCCCACTATTCTACTGCTCTCTCCCTATTTTCATCAAGTCCCTTTCCATTTCTATTTTCTCCCTAGATTCCACGTATGAGAAAAAACAGGTGGCCCTTGAATTTCTGAGTCTGGCTAACCTCACTTAGCAGGATGTTCTCTAGTTCCATCCATTTTCCTGCAAATGACATAATTTTGTTTTTCTTTATGACTGAATAAAACTCCACTTCACTGATAATTATCTATAACAATTAAGATAATATATTTTAGATATTTTGTTTTCTAATGTTCTAAACTGAGAATTATAAATATAGAAAACCTAGAGAAGTAAGAAGATTATATAACCCTAACAAGAAACTATAAAGAATGACTAAGAAGATTAGAAAAAATAAAAGAATTTTTAAAAATATAATCCATGGAATTACTGTCATAAACAATGTGTATATGTGAGATTATACCAACATCATTCTCAGTGCTACATGTGGGGGGGAGGCGGGGGGGGAAGTGGGGGGAGGGACACCAAGAGCTGTGTGCATGTATGTTAACACCAAACTGATACTCATTGTGAAGTGAGACTACAATGCACCAATAAAAACATAAAAAAATAAAAATAAATAAATAAATAAAAAAAAGAAAAAAAATATATAATAATTAAAATTAAAATTCAACAGATGGGTTTAATGATAAATTAGTCACAGCTGAAGAGAGAATTAATGAAGAAGAAGATAAATCTGAGGAAAATATTCAGAATTCAGCAAAGAAACAAAAAATATTAAAAGGTTTTTGATGTGTTCAAATGCCTAGAAGGGAACTCAGGTCACACTAGTGAATGTACATGGATACAAATTATAGTAAAGTATGCCTTCCAACTGGGCCTCCTAGGGATTTCCTCCTCCTTTTGACCCTTGAAAATCACTCTGCCCTTTATCTGCTTAGTCCCTTGAGCTGGCTGCAAATCAAACACAAGAAAACTTCTTGGAAGGCAGACGAGTTATTTATATAACAAGCTAAATTTTCTCTTTCATAGGGCCTCAGCTCTTCCCAACCACAGCACTTTGAGTGGAAAAAGCTTTGAAAATGATGCTATGGCAGAAGCCAGACTTGAAAAATAATCCCCGTTCTATCTGTACAACCTGCTTGTCAGCAAAACCAGTAGCGGGGGACCACCTAAATAGTAGCATCTAGAGTGCAATATAGTTTCCTGCTGTTTTCAGCAGCCAAGGTATCCATTAGACAGCTGGCACAGCTTCCACCAGCACATTAGAAATGGCCTTCACACAATATCCTCTTCCTTCCTCATATGGATTATATTGCTTTAATTGGTCAATCATTCCTACTGATTCTCCTGATCCCAGGGCAAGTGAGAGAGCCAAACTGTTCCTGCATAACAGTCTCTCTTGATGAGGAAGTATGACATAGAATATAGACTAAAAATGCATTCTCCACAGGTTATTACTTCCTTTTACTATTTTATACCTGAAATGCGAATGTTTGGACTCAATGTCACAAGCTGCTTGAAGCTCAAAGGTTCATTGCTTTGCTCTAGGGAAATATAGATCTTTGCTAGCCAACGTGATGAATTGCTTTTTCTTATGCCCTTCTCAGACCTTTGGAAGTACTACAGATTAAAAATCAAGAGAGCCCAGGAGAAATCAGAAATTCTAACTATAGGTCAGAAGTTGTTGAGTTGAATGAATTCTAAGAGACTTGAAAATTCCACTGTCCACTAAGGCACCTTACTGATCTTTTTCATCACAACTGCCATAAATCTGCCTATGTGCTTTTTTTCCCCTTTTAACCACTTGGTGAGACTACAAATAACCATATAAACAGTATGATCCTGGGTAAAGGATTTATAAAATTCTAGTCTCGACTCTTTATTAACCATGCAACCTTGGGCAGGTTCAAACTTTCCTTGCTATTATTTTCCTCATATGTAAATAAAGATAATATATGCTTATTGTAGTTTAAGAATAAATGGGCCGGGCGTGGTGGCGCATGTTTGTAATCCCAGTACCTTGGGAGGCGGAGGCCGTAGGATCCGGGTTCGTGGCCAGCCTCAGCAATCTCTCTCTCTCTCTCCCTGTCTCTCTCTCTCTACTTAGTGAAGGCCCCCCACAACTTCGTGAGACCCGGTTTCAAAATAAAGGATAAATCTAGGGCCGGGGGTGTAGCGCGTAGGTAGAACGCCCCTGGGTTCAATCCCCGGTACCGCAAAAAAATGGCTCATAAAAGGCTTAATGAGATTAGGAATAGGTAACAATGGAATAAAATGTCCAGCAAAGAGAAAAATAGAGCTCTTCACTCTCTCATAACTTAAATAAAACTTTATTGATAATGCTATCCGTCTATTTTTCCTACTTAATCATAAACTTAATGAGAACATGAACACTTTTAATCATATTTGAATTTTTAGGACCAGCGTTCCTGAGATATAAAAGTTCTCAATGGATGCATGGTAAATATATGAGTGATAGAGTTAAGTCAAGGTAGATAGGTGACCAGCTATAGGGATCTAGTAGACATGCCAAGGAAATGGGGGAGTAAGAGGAAAGCAGTGCATCAAGGTTTTCATATATCATATCAGTTAAAGGGAAACATATAAAGATAAGGATATATAATATGTGTATATATATATATATATATATACACACACATACATATATCTTTATGATACATGGTCTTATAGCAAACCCAAGGATGATAACCTATTTCTACAAATGGTGATCTGGTTATTCTAAGTTGGCTCTAAAATATTTCTTTGAAAATTTTTCCAGAAGACTGCATTTGAATTTACATGCACAAAACAACACCTCAGTATAATCTCTATCAAAATTCTAATGGTATTATTCATAGAAACAAAAATTCCTAAAATTCAAATAGAACTGTAAAAGGTCCATCATTTTCAGATCAATCCTGAATAAGAACAAAGCTGGAGTCATCACACTACCTGAGTTAAAATATACCATAAAGGTATAGTTACTAAAATAGTATGGCACTGGCATAAATGCAAAGACATAGACTACTGGAAAAGAAGTGTAAGCCCAGAAATATATCTGCACATTTATGGTGAATGGATCTTGGACAGAGGTGCTATTAGCATCTTTAACTAATGGTACTGGGAAAATTGATTATCCATATGCAGAATAATGAAACTGGACCACTTTCTCACCCCATATACCAAAGCAACCAAACATGGATTAGAGACTTAAATGTACAACCTGAAACTATAAAGCTTCTAGAAGAAAAAAAGGAAAAAACTTCTTGACACAAGCTTCTGCACCATAAAGGAAAGAATCAACTGTGTGAAGAGAAAACTTAAAAAATGGGAGAAAATAATTCCAAATCATATATAATTTTGTTTATATCCAAAATATGTGTGGAACTCTTAAGAATTCAATAAGTAAAAATAATAATAACCCAATTAAAAATGAGCAAAGAACCTGAATAGATATTTCCTCAAAGACATTTAAATGATTATTTTAATCAACTTCATGTCACTCTAACAAAATAACTGAGAAAATCAATTTCACAAGAGGAAAGGTTTAGTTTGGCTCACAGTTTAAGGGGTTTCAGTCCATGGTCAATTGGTTTTGTTGTTTTGGGGTCTGTAGTAAGGCAGGACATCATGGCAGGGAACACACAGTAGAGCAAGGTTGTTTGCTGAATGGTAGCCAGTAAGCAAAAAAAGAGAGAGAAAGGGCTGAGGTCCCAACATCCCCTTTAAGGGCATGCCTCCAATGATCTGACTTCTTTCCAATAGGCCTCATTTTCTACAGATTCCACTACCTCCCAATAGTGCCAAGAGACTGGTGACTAAGGCTTTAGCACATGAGCCTTTCGGGGACACTTCTGATTCAAACTAAGCAATGGCCAACAAATATATGAACAAATGTTCAACATCACTAATCATCAGGGAAATGCAAATCAAATCCACAATGAGATATCAATTACCACCTACCAGAATAGCCAAAGCAAAAAAGACAAGTGATAAGTATTGGTGAGGGTATGGAGAAACACACCTTTGCAGTGTTAGTAGAAATGTAAATTGGTATAACTATTATGGAAAATAGTATGGAAGGTTCTCAAAAATTAAAAATAGATATATCATATCCAGCAATATTATTTCTGGTTACATATCTAAAAGAGATGAAATCTGTATCTTGAAGAAATGTCTCCATTTCCATGGTCACTGAAGCATCACTCACAATATCTAAGAGGTGGAATCAACCTAAGTGTCTGTTGTCAGATAGCTGTATAAAGAAAATGTGGTTTGTGAGCACACACACACACACACACAAACACACTCACTCACCCCCCAAAATGGAATCCTACTCAGCCATAAAAAAAGATCCTGCCATTTGTGACAACATGGAGGAACATATTATGCTAAGTTCAATAAGCCAGGTACAGAAAGACAAACACAACACTGGTTTATCTCACTTATATGTAATATCTAACAAAGTCAAACCTGTAGAAGGAAGAGTATAATGGTGGTTCCTAGGAGTTGAGGTATAGCAGATATGGAGAGATATTAGTTAAAAGGCACAAAATTTCAGTTATGTAAGCTAAGATCTAGAGCTCAAATATTCAGCATGAGAACTATAATAATACTGCATCGCATACTTGAGACTTTCTGAGAGTAAATCTTAATTCTGTTATCACACATGTAAAATAATGTTAGTATGAGTTTATTACAGATGTAATAATTAACTTAATAGTACAATTATTTTATAATGTGTGTATGTATGTATGTATATATATGTATATATATACTGTACACCTTAAACATGTTGTTTACCTTAAATATATACAATTTTTATTTGTTAATTATACCTCAATAAAGTTGAGGGTGGGGAGAAATGTAGAAATGCATAAAGAAAAGAGAAAAGGAGAAATGACAAGGAACAGAACAGTCAGCTTCTCTAGGGTTCTTCAACAGCATCATTACAGCTTAGACTTGGTCCCATTATTACAGAAATATTTGTTTTTAGCTTGTATGGGATTGCTTAAGTTTCAGACCACCAAATCATACTATCCAAACTCACAATCTTAAACAATGGAATAATTTACTGCTAAGGTCTACAGAGACCATCCAAAATTAAGAATATCTATGTCCTGTAAGTAGACACTAGGAGAAGTCAAATTACCTATGGATTTTCAATGGTGAACTTTAAATAAGACTTAAATGATTTTATTTTTCATCTTTTTTAATACTGATTTTAGAGCATACAGCATAAAATTAAATGCCCATGGAAACAGAAAATAATGAAAAATTTGGCAAATGGAAAATTTTTATACTTGGACAAAAATATATGTATTCTTCATCTTCTTGAAACACATGAAATACAATATCTATCATTTAAGTGATTTTCCATTCTAGATAGAGACATGGAAATAAGGAAATATTTCTCTACTATTATGAGGAATATTTATGGTATAAACATGATAAAAGTGAGAGCTTGCACTAAGTTTCAGTATTGGGGAGAAATAGATGTACTGAAAACTATGATGAACTAGGGTTTATCTAAAAAAATGCACTTGACTGTTACCAGTTAGAAACATACATCTGTATTCTTAAGATAAAATACCTTGGTTTTTAAGTATAAACTTCATTTCTAAAATGCAGTATAAGACAACCAGATCTGGGGGCTATACTTAGTCTGTGAACTGCCACTTTGAGACTCTTATTTAGATTTGTTTTAGCCAGATAATGACTAAACATTATTTCATGACACAAAGTAAGACAGCTATACCTCTACAGCAATTGGAAGCATGTATAGTGACTGGAAACATGTGCCCCTAATTCTCTTGCTGCATCTTTCTTTTTGCACTGGCCTGCATTGTTGCTCTCAGGCTCTGATTTTCCAGAATTTACAGATATCCTATTAAGAGTCTCCTGCTAGATAGTCATACACAATATTTAGTTTATGCTTTCCCTGGTTACTTTTCAGTCAAGTGGTTCAACATTTGTATGTTTTCAACAGCTCCAATAGTTGTTCTTTCTTTCTTGGAAGCAGCTTTCAATTTTTGCAAGTGATTCTCCTTGAAAATGCCATTCTCCTTACTTGCCTTGGTTAGCTACATTTATAACCTGTTATCTTAGGTCTGGTTCTTCTATCAGTAGCTATTTTCAATACTTCTATGCTGAATTTTAAATTTGCTTGATCTTAACCTCAACTTCACAGAAATTGTATTGACTCACTGCCGACTATGCTCCAGTGCTCTTTTATTAATTTATTAATTAATTTTTAAACGAATCATATATCAAAAACTTTCTATTCTAGGTCTTTTGTGGATAATATATCATATTGACATCAAAGTAGGGATTTTTTTACTTTAAGGGAAAATGATATTTTGTATCATTCCTATTTTATTTGTGGAGTACTTTCTGTTCAATTAATCCCATGTCTAAAGTATCACTTGTTGATACTGATGGCTATATAGGGCTTATCCATTATTTCTATTTTTTTCTTTCTCAGATAAATACCTTACTCTTTTTTCACATCTCCATCCCCTTCCTCCTCTCAATTATTGTTGGTAGGTTAAGATGGCTGCTGATCATAAACACTCTTGAGAGTCAATGGATACTTTTCCTAGGGCTGATCTTGACTCCAACAAGGCAACAATTTAAATGTACCAGAGACATGACTAATGTAATTTTCACTACTCAGTATACAGCAAATCATTCACTGTATAAAAAGACAGCTTAAGTTTACTTTGAAATATAAAAAAGATGTATCATTTCATTTTCAAATAGGTAAGTTGATATTTCCATATGTGAAACAAAATTAGTTTTCTATACATTTTAGTATTTGGATTTTTACCTCAACTACATAACTACCTTAACTCTACCCAGACAATGTAGGTGATTTTCTGGACACTTAAACATAAATAACAAGTATACAAAATGCGCTAGCCAGATTCTTTAGTATTGGCTAAAAAAAAAAAAAAAAGACAAGTTCTATTCTTTATAAGACAGGACAAATATGATGCTCAGTATGTTATGAAAATCATATATTTTAACAGTGTATTTTGCAAACCAGAGAATCATTTTCTGGAGCCATATTTTAGCATTATAATTATATATTATTAAACGAATCATCTTTATTCAGTTTAGTGTTCTGATGAAACTGTAAAAAGTCATTGTACTTTAGGATGATTTTAAATTTTTCATCATGGAAAGCATTATGCCCAATTTTTAAAATTTTACATTTCCCTAAAGTATACTACACATTATTATGCACTACTTTTACTAGCATACTCTTTTACAATTTGGTGATAAGTATGTTGTTTAAATGCTTTTGTCTCATTAGGCAATACCATAATGAATAGCCCCCTGCATTATGTATGGATATATAATAGAAAGCTTCTAAATAATGTCTTTTTCTCCACTTTACCATGTAAAATCTGCTGCAGCAGCAAGATACAAAAAGAGCCAAAATCTTCCATTACTTATGATGTTCAAAAGAACAGCAGATGGGCTTCAATAGGGCTGAGATATGACAAATTAGAACTTTAGAGGTAGACTTTGGCTCAATATGAAAAGAGAATTGATTATAAAGACTAAAGTTATTTTATAAAGAAATAGCCTTTTTTGGGAGGTAGTGATATCCTTGTTACCTGAAGTATTCAAAGAAGGCTGATGCTGGAGCAAAAATGCAAATACTCGATAAGAGACCCCCCAGCTCCCACCCTGCACAAGAGTCAAGAGTCAATTCAAGCTGGATAAAAGACCTAAAAATTATATCAGAGACTTTGGAATTACTTGAAGAGGACATAGGACTGACTCTACAACATATAGGCAACTGATACTTTCCTCAATAAGACCCAGGAAATAAAGATGAAAATTAATAAATGGGATGATATTAAATAAAAAAGCTTCTAAACAGCAAAGGAAACCATTAAGAGTCTAAAAAGAGAACCTACAAAATGGGAGAAGGTCTTTGTTAGCTACTCCTCTGGTAGAGGACTAATATCTAGAATATTCAAAGAACATAAAAAAATGAACACTAAAAAACTCCAATCAAAAAAATTGGCAATTGAACTGAATAGACACTTCTCAAATGAAAAAATACAAATGGCTAATAAATACATGAAAAAAGTTTTCAACATCATTAGCAAAGAAATGCAAATCAAAACTACACTAAGATTCTATCTAACTCCAATTAAAATGGTAATCATCAAGAATACAAACAATAAAAATGCTGGCAAGTATGTGGGGAAATAGGAACCCTTATAAACTGTTGGTGGGATTGCAAATTAATACGGCCTCCATGGAGATCAATGTGGAAGTTTCTCAAAAGACTGGGAACGAACCACCATATAACTCAGCCACACCACTCTTTGGTATCTTTTCAAATTAACTTAAATCAGAATATTATAGTGATAGATGCATATCCATGTTTATAGCAGCACAATTCACAATAGCCAAATTATGGAACCAGCCTAGTTATCCATCAACAGATCAATGTATTATGAAACTGTGATATATACACATGGTAGAATTTTACTCAGCCATAAATAAGAACACAATTATGTCATTTTCAGGAAAATGGATGGAACTAGAGAACATTATGCTAAGTGAGATTAGCCAGTCTCAGAAAGAGAGGGATTATATGTTTTCTCTCATATGTGGAAGCTAGAGAGAAATTGCAAAACAAAAGGGGCTTTAGATAAAGGAGGAGATATTCCAGAAAAATAGTGAAAAGGGATCAAGTGAGGGAGGATACTTATTGAAGGAAACAGTTAGAATAATGCTAAGTAAATATGAAATTATGAATACCAATCTCAGTATGTATGGGCAGTTGGTTGGGGATCTGGAAGGAAACACACCAAGTGCTGTGTGCATGCATGTTTCTATCACTCTGAAGTTCATTATGATGTATAATTATAATGCACCAATAAAAGTATCTTAAAGAAAAGAAAATGATTAACATTATTTACAAGTCTCTATCAAAAGATGAGATACCAATACTTTGTAATTCCAAAAATGACAGCAGAATATTTAAGTCAAGGAATATTTATCTAAACATATATTTATGTGTCAAAGATATGGACCAAAGTCATTTATATTTAACTCTTCTATTTAAAGCACATAAACACAATTGTCACTATTCAATTTATGGCACACACATATAATTTTATACTTGTGTATTAGGAACTTTCCTGTGCCCTGGAGATAAACCAAAGGGTAAGACATACTTCCTAACCTCAAGGGGTTGATAGTTCATTGGAGAAGACTGACAACAGACAAATATAGAAAGGTTGAAATACATATGCTCTTGATTCTATAAAAGTATGGGGCTAGCAGGGCATGGTGGCGCATGCTTGTAATCCCAGTACTTGGGAAGCTGAGACTGGAGGATCTGGGTTCACAGCCAGCCTCAGCTACTTAGTGAGGACCTCCGCAACCTATTGAGACGCTGTTTCAAAATAATGAATAAAAAAAAATAGTGCTGGGGGTGTAGCTTGGAGGTAGAATGCCCCTGGGTTCAATCCCCAGTTCCGCAAAAAAGAAAAGTATGGGGCAATGTAGGATTATGTAGTGTGTAAACAAATCTCATGCTTATAGTATCAGGAAAGCAGGGAACCTCCACCAAAAAATAACTGCTTTAAAAGGAATTTGCATGTGATATGTCAAACAGGAAAGTACTCATGATGACAAACCATAACTTTTTGAACTTATTTTACCATTACCTGTAAGGCATTTGGATTAGATCGTGATGGCCATGAGGAACAAGTAAAGAATTTTAAGCTGGAAAATGGAAAATGGTCTGATCGTACACACACACACACACACACACACACACACACTCTATGAAAAGAAAACTCTGGACGATCTCTCTGAGACGCACATCTCATTTGCTGTGAAAGCAACCTCTCCACAGAAGAAAAGCAACACAAACTTGAAGTAAACAACGAAAAGTTTGAAACGCGATGGAATCAAAGCCAGAAGACAAAACAGAGGAAAGTAAAAAACTCCAAGCGCCTTACCTAAGGGACGGCGACACCATCTTGGCCGGACTGCGCCGGCCGCTACCGGCATTGCGGCTTCCACACGCCGCTGGCAGAGAAGCCAGAGACCTGTTGTGAGTTCAACTGCAGATCAGCAGAGACGAAAGCAAGCAGCGGCTCGCTCCACACTCAAGACACCAAACGGCGGCAGCCACAGCCATCTTGGCAGGACTTTACTGGTGGCTACCAGCATTGGCTTCCACAGAAGACCAACGGAGACGCCAGCAACCTGTTGTGAACCCAGCAGCTGCAGAATAGCAGCAGTGAAGGTGACCAGCGCCTCCTCCACGCACGACACACACCCCAACTGCTGTGTTGGCAGAAGCAGCAGCGGCACCATCTTGGTCAAACCGTGCCGAGGGCTATTGGCGTTGCGGCTTCTGCAGGCCACCAACAAAGCCAGGGAGCTCTTCTAAAACCAGCACTGCAGAGCATCAGCGACAAAAGCGAACAGCAGTTCAATCCACACTCGGCAGAGTCCCCAGGACTCGGAGGCCTGACCAGAACCTGCGGAGGCGCCTGAGACCACCCCCCCAGAGATTAAGAGCAGCACTCAACGAGACCGTAAGTGAATGAGCAGCCCTAGGGGGAGACCACTCAGTGTGGCCACAGGGACTCAAGGGGTCTGAGACAGTGCAGATTGCCCTGGCGGAGGCGGAAGTGGGGTCTGCTGTGGGACGCGGTAGACGCGTGGATAAGCAGACAATCCCTGGTGACACTTGGGTGGGACAGACTTGCAACCCAGGGGTCGCAGGACCCCTATAGAGTCCTCGGGGATAGCCACAGGACATACAGCTGTGGTACCTAGGGAAAATTGGACCAAACCAGCCCTCTCTGTGGAAAACGTGGAGTTCCATGTTTACACAGAATCGGGGCAAAGCGACAACCACTGCTTCTGTAGGTAGAGACACAAGCCCGGGGCCCCCTGCTGGTGACTCCTTCATAGGTGTAGACAGAGAGAAACATAGGGACAGCCCAAGTGGAGACCGCGGAGACCCACACTTTCAGAGAGAGGGGCAATAGCAGCACTGGTCCCACGCACAGGTAGTGAGAGGCGCCAGGCAAGGGTCCCAATCACTGAAGGAGACCAGGAACTGGGCCTGCAAATGGACATTATACCAAGCAAGTGAGAATAACCACTCAGTAAAGGCCACTCACTTTAAGGTTCATCTGGTAGAAACTATCTACCTCCAGGATAAGAAAATATAAAGGGAGAGGGATTTGACATAGGATACCTACAGAGTGAGAGAGGAAGAGCTTCCAAAAGCAACAAAGGTATAAACATAAAAAACCTGAAACCATGAAAAGAAAGAATAGAAAAGAAAAAATGAGCCCCCACAATCCCACAACAACAGAACCCGCCAATTCAGAAGTGCAAAGATTGCCAGAAGGACAATTCAGAACTTCAGTAGAGGAAATGATACAGGAATTACCAAAGTCATTCTTCACTGACATAGAAAAATCTGTCTGTCCTTAAATTCATTTGGAACAACAAAACACCCAGAATAGCCAAAGTAGTTCTCAGCAACAAGAACCATGCAGGAGGCATCACAATACCTGACTTCAAACTATACACAGTAATAACAACAGCATGGTATTGGCAGAAAAGCAGACACATAGACCTATGGAGCAGAATAGAAGACTCCAAAACAAACCCACACACCTACAGCCAATTGATTTTTGACAAAGGGGCTAAAAACACCCACTGGAAAAAGGATAGCCTCTTCAACAAATGGTGCTGGCAAAACTGGCTAACCATATGCAGAAAAACAGAAATAAACCCCACTTTCTCACCCTGCACTAGAGTCAACTCAAGATGGATCAAAGACATAGAAATCAGACCAGAGACCTTGCAGCTACTCGAAGAGGGCATAGGCCCAACACTTCAGCACATAGGCACAGGTAAAGACTTCCTCAACAAGACCCCAAAGGCACAGGAAAATGTGGATCAATATGTGGGACTGCATTAAACTAAAGAGTTTTTGTGCAGCAAAGGAAACAATCAAGAACCTCAACAGAGAGCCGACAGAATGGGAGAGGATTTTTCCAGCTACTCCTCTGATAGAGGACTCATATCTAGAATATACAGAGAACTTAAAAAAAATAACCACTAAAAAAACAAATAACCCAATCAAAAAATGGGCACGTGAACTAAATAGACACTTCACAGAAGAAGAAATACAAATGGCCCATAAATGTATGAAAAAGTGTTCAATATCATTAGCAATCAGAGAGATGCAAATCAAAACTATCCTGAGATTTCACCTAACGCCAATTAGAATGGCAATCATTAAAATCACAAACAACAACAAGTGCTGGCAAGGATGTGGAGAAGTAGGAACTCTACTACACTACTGATGGAATTGCAAATTAGTGCAACCGCTTTGGAAAACAGTGTGGAGAATCCTCAGAAGAATGGGAATAAACCTACCGTATGACTCAGCAATACCACTTCTAGGCATCTACCCAAAAGAACTAAAACCCAACTACCAGACTAATGCATGTGTATCTATGTTTATAGCTGCACAATTCACAATTGCCAAACTTTGGAACCAGCCAAGGTGTCCATCAACAGATAAATGGATCACAAAACTATGGGATATATACACATGGAATTTTACGCAGCCACAAAGAACACAATCACATCATTTGCAGGGAAATGGAGAGAACTGGAGAACATTATGCTAAGTGAGATTAGTAAGTCACAAAGAGTAAAAAATCGGATGTCCCCCTTAATCTGTGGGAGCTAGATAGAATGGGACTTAGAAGGGACTTAGAAGGGAAGAAGAAATCTTTAGATGGACAAAGAAGGTGACCTAACTGAGGGAGGTGGGAGGGGGGTGGAGGGAAACACACTATAGCACATGATGTACATACACAAACCTATAGACTCAATCACTATCTGGGGCATGAAAGGGAGGGTAGGGGGAGGGAATGGGGGGATTGGAGGGAGGGCTAAATGAGCAATGTGTGCATGTATGATGTTGATACCTTGACA
>PVJS01008927.1:0-51757 GCA_004027185.1 Glis glis | reverse complement strand
ATTGGGCGTGGTGGTGCACGCTTGTAATCCCAGTACTTTGGGAGGCGGAGACCGGAGGATCCAGGTTCGCGGCCAGCCTCAGCTCTCTCTCTCTCTCTCTCTCTCTCTCTCCGTCTCTCTCTCTCTCTCTCTCTCTCCCTGTCTCTCTCTCTCTCTCTCTCTCTCTCTCTCTACTTAGTGAGGCCCTCCGCAACTTCGTGAGACCTGGTTTCAAAATAAAGTATAAAAAAAATAGGGCCGGGGGCATAGCGCGGAGGTAGAACGCCCCTGGGTTCAATCCCCGGTACCGCAAAAAAAAAAAAAAATATATATATATATATATATATTGAGCTTCCAATTTGTTGAGGCATTTTTCTGGCACTGAGATTCAACAGTGGACGGAGAGACCTGCTGTTCTCTCGGGCGTGGGCTGGCAGTTCTCACCCCCATGGATGAATGGAGAACTAGAAAAGTGGCCAAAGGAAAGTCAAGGAGACAGGGCACCATGTGTCATCCAGGGCCATGCTTCTCAAAGAGTGGTGACTGGACCAGCCCCATTAGCATCACCTGGGGACATGTTGGAAAAGCAAGTTGGAGTATCTCATTCAAGACCTACTAAAGCAGGAACTCTGAGGATGGGGAGCAGCGTAGGGATTTTTCCAAGAATCAACCAGGGAATTCTGATGTGCTCCCGTTGGCTCTTGGAGGTAGTAGGGTTATATCTTAGGAAGTGGGGTGCATACAGCCCTTATAATGGAAGCATTGTATTCATATCTCCTTAGGAGGGCAGAAAACCAATGGATTCAGAGACTGTGGTTCATACCATGTGTACTCAAACATTTTTTGTTGTTGTTGACTTTTTAATATGGCAGGAAACAAAGAGTCCAATCCTGGCATTCAGGATCCAGAAAGAGAGCTCACCTGCGTGATGCTGAGAACTGTGGTCACACTTCTGAAAGGATCGGTTCGGAATGCAGGTAGGAAATGGACCAACTCTGCTTTGTCACCGTGTAGTAAAACATGGTTTCCCATTTTCTATGTTGATGTTCAAATGTTCTCTTCATAACCAATACCAATGCTGTGGCTAAGGCCCGTTTGCCAGCTGATGTTCACTGGCCATCAGTAGATCAGTAGACATCTTGGGTGACAAGTTTTACTTCTAAGGTTGTAAAATATGGTGAGCAAAGAGAATGGGGTTATCTGGCATTTTCTAAAGTAATGAGACCACAGAGCCCCCTCCCTTCTTTTAAAATAAAATACATTAATGTCATGCTGCAAGGACTATAGATGCTTTTTGATGCTTTTCTTAAAAACCAAAGAGTCAAAGATGAGCGAAGGAAGTTATTACATTTTAAGAAGCATAATTCTATTATCTCCCAGATCAGGATGAGCTTAGAACTCCATTCTTCCAAAACCTTTTTAGCTTCCTAAAATCATGTCACTTTCAGGTTTTTAAAAATTATGTGCACTATGTATGTGTGTTTGCGTGTATGTGTGTGTGTGTATACATATCTATCTATATGTGTGTATATAAATATATATGTATATACACATATTGTATATACACACACTGGATATATATGTATAGAAATGTGTATATATGTGTATATATGTGTATACCTATGTGTGTATATATATGAAGATGTGTATACAGATATATACACATATAAAATAATATGAAACATATTTACCAACAAAGTCATATCAGTGGGTAGTATGTTCAGTGATTTAAGCATCATTATCTGAGGCCCTCATAGATTATCCTAAATGTTAAAAGTCATTATAGCAGAGGGCACATCTCTAACATTAACTTACAAACTATTCCCTGGAGGTGCTGGTTAAAATTCATAGTCCTAGGCTCATCCCCAGACACTTCATTAGTAGTAGGTCAAGGTGGAGCTCAGGAATCTACTTTTAAACAAGCCTCTAAGGTGATTTCCATGCGGAGGATACTGGCCCACAATCGGAGCATCCTGCCTTGTGGGCCTGAGCTGCTCAAATTCCCATCAAGCCATTTAGACAAATTAATGCACAGTTTTTAATTCCACAGGGATCACTCCAAATATCAATCCTGGGGAAGAAGTATTTAGGATTACTTTTAAACAAAAGCCCACCACTAACTAGTTTTCTTTAATTTCCCCTGGCCCCTAAGATACTACCTAGGAATTAAATATATTCTTAACTTAAATTCTGGTTTGTTTTCTATAAAAATTTTAGCAAAGAAAAGCAAACGAATTGTCATTGGCTCAGGACTATGGAATTACAGGAAAGTAGAGGGAGAGGGAGATCTAGTTAAAGTTTGTATTACTTGAATTTCTAAAAAGAAAATGATTTTTCCTTCTTTTTCTCTCTTTTGCTAAGACTACAATACATGGTTATTAACAATAGCCATTATCTTGTACAATAGATCTCTTGAACTCATTCCTCCTATTTTGAACTTATTTCCTATGGGGAGATATTGTTCAAAAGACTTTTTTCCCCTCAAAAATAGAATTCTCACTGATGAAGAAAGCAGTTTTTCTTTTTAATTTTCATCTCCACAATTTCTCTTTTCCTCTTCCCATTTTAATTTATAATGGATATGAATTACAAAAAAATGCAAAAAAGAAACCTAAAAAAATGTAGCAAAGTGAACTTCGAAAGTTTAAAGGAAAAGCTTTCCTCATGATTGAAACTAAGGTGCTAAGGCTCCTCTCACTCAAGCCCCATCCTGTCTTTCTGGTCTCTAGTTGTATTGAAAGACCACGGCATGGTGCCCTTCATCAAGATCTTCCTGGATGATGAATGCTACCGGGGTGCCTCGCTCAGCATCTTGGAGCAGCTCTCAGTTATCAACGCTGAGGAGTACATGAGCATCATCGTGGGTGCCCTGTGCTCTTCCACTCAGGGGGAGCTGCAGCTGAAACTGGACCTCCTGAAGGTAATTTCAAGTCCTTTGTGATTGGCTTTCTCAGAGATACTCCCCAAGTGACCCACATTTGTTCAGGCAGTGGTTCATTTCATTAGGTAGGTAGTACATTGTGTTAGGCAGTGAGAGATGCTGTAACAAATAAGTCCCATATCCTCAGTTGCCTGACACATTAGACATTTCTTTCTTATATAGAGTCTAATCACTAATTGGAGTTGCCATTCAGGCACAGTGTATTATTTAGTTTTTTCATCACTCTGGTCAAAATACCTGGCAAGAACAACTTAGAAGAAGAAAGGTTTACTTGGCTCATAGGTTCAGAGGTTCAGTCCATGATCAGCTGACTCCAAGGCAGAGACATCATAGCGGCAGGGTGTGGTGAAGGAAAGCTGCTCAACTCATGGTGGCCAGAAGAGCAGAGAGAGAGAGAGAGAGAGAGAGAGAGAGAGAGAGAGAGACAGAGATAGACAGAGAGAAAGACAGAGACAGAGACAGAGGCTAGAGACAGATGTAGACCTCAAGACCATACCCCAGTGACCACCTCCTCCAGCCATGCTCTACCTCTGAACCTTGCTGCACTGGGGACAAGACTGTCAACACATGAACTTTTGAGGGAACATTCGAAACCCAAACCCTAACACACAGAGATCATCTGGGCATCTAACTCAGCCAGCAGACAAGGGAAGAGAGACCATATAAAATAGCCCAAGGCATTCTCATTCAGGTCTGGAGCTGGAATGTGTGAATCTTCTGTCCCGTTATCTTCATCCGGAATGTTGGGGGCAGGACCCACCTAGATGCAAGGGGTTCTAACTCTAGGCATCTACTTCTCAGCAACACCATAAACTATGAAAGTGGAGCCTGAATCAGTGGTGGCCAAACAGCTGCCTAGTTGACTCTATTTATTGAGCTTCTACCAATTACCAGGCCTGATGCAGGGTGCCTGGGGCATACAATGGAATAAGACACAGCCCTTGTGGTCTGGGAGCTCAGAGCCTAGTGCTCCTAATGAGCACTGGTTACATTTTGGTGTGTAGGTGCCCTGGTCAGACATTGGGTGCTGGCTGCTACGGCAACAGAGAATCAGGAGATCAGTGCTGCTACCTGGTTGAGGCAGCTCACGGAGGAGAGAGTGTATGAGTGGGTAAAGGAAGCGAAAGGGAGTCAGAGGTGTGGGAGCTGCAGGTACGTGGGGACAAGTGAGACTGCTGGTCACATTTGGATAGCAGAGAGAAGTATATGTTTTTGTCATATTGCTAATAATAATCATCAAATTATCTTAAAATAGCTAAAGAAATGCAGTAAACATCAACCCTACTATCCTTTCTGCTTTACAGCTTTCACAATTTTATGTTTCTTCTTTTCACTCCTTTCATCTTTATCAGTTAATGCCTTTTACAAATTCTCCATGTTGTTGTTGTTGTTGTTTTTTGCTGTTTGACAGAAAAGTAGAAGTAAACACCCACTGGGATGCTGCCTGGGACTTCTCACATGCACGTGTAACACAACCCGAAATGAAACACGATGCTCATGTTTCCTTAACATGTTATACCCTATTATTGGTGAATTACCAAAAAATACAAACTCAATTATTGGTGAACTAAAAAAATACAAAGGTGCTCTGCCTTCCAAAATTCAGGAAACCATCAATCTAAGTTACTCAGTTATGGCTATCTCTGTACAAATTCTTTCAGCACGCAGGAACTGTGGTGGGTTTCACCTGCTTTGTCTGTCTGCAGAGCCAATGTAAGGTGTTGGTTTGGGTGGTTGCTGTTATTCCATGGCCGAGGCCTGCAGTGCTTGGAGTGGCCGGTTATCATGAGTAGATCATCCAAAAGTGACATTGTGACCATATTGTCATGTGTTTCACAGCAGACAAGCACCCAAACAGTGATTAAATTACAGGGGGAAAAAGGCTGTGATAATGATTTCGATGAAGCAAGAAAAGAAAGTTAAATGTCTTTTGAGAGACACTCAAAGCCCATGATAATGTGAGGTGAGGGCATTGTAAGTGGATTGTGAAGTAAGGAAGGAGACATCAAGAATTAATGAGGGCAGCGAGGAGGGGTGTAGCTTGGTAGTAGAGTGCTTGCCTAGCATGCACAAGGCCCTGGGTTCAATCCCCAGTACTGGAAAAAATAAATACATAAAAATCCAGTGCTGGGAAAGACCATAGATTCAAGCGGCCCAGTTTTCTAGTGTAACAGGCAGAGGGACATAGGAGAGCACTTCACTGACTGAATGAACCTTGCTCAACTGCTACATGGTGAAGTTAGTCTGAATCCAAGACTAGCAACTGAAAATCGAGCGATCTTTCTGCCATGTCATGCTGTGTGGTGCATGATCCCCTCATAGCGCTGTTTGGTTTGATTTGCATGTTCTCATAGGGACCAGGAAGGCATGATCAGAGAAGACAGAACTTTGGTTTTTGACTAAGCCAACACTTGTTTCTGCACTTTCATGTTGAAAGCCAAACAGATGCACAAAGAAGAAAGTTTCGCTTTTACTCTGTTTGGAGAGCAAAAGTATTTTTGAGTCGGATACAAAAAAGAGAGCTCTGCTTCGCTCGTGGAGAGAGTTCATCTTGTTTACTCAAGAGCCCAGAGGCATCTTATTGGAATGTTAGCCCTTGGGTAATAGGACTGAATTTCTAGAATTAGCAATGTAGAGCCATTATGGTGTTTTACAGATTCAATATCCTTTCAGAATCACACTGTCAAGAGAGAACAGAAGGAATGAATGTGCAGCGAGCTTATTTAACAAAGTCACAGTCTGCTCTCCCTCATGTACCATGTCAATGGCGGGCAGTTGGGAGGCCTGGGGAGCTGCCATTGCCCCAAGGACCGGGGCTGTTAAGACATCGCTGCTCCGGAGCTGCAGGAGGGATGGGTCCCTGGAGCCTATTCCAGATTTGCCCCCCACTGAGTCACAGGAGCAGTGAATCTGATGTGGGATCTGCAATTGTTTCTAAATCACCTTGGGAACCCCTTGGAACTTTGGATACAGTTGTAAAATGAGCTCTTCCTGCCTATATCTCCCTTTCTACAGGCTGAGACCTGACTGTGTCCACTGGTACTGTGTCTACAGAGTGGGTCAGATAGGATGAGGGGGAAATGCGGCATGTTGGGACCTGCAGTGCCAAGGGACAGGCAGTGTCCTCCTGAAGTGCAGTCACATCATGGTGTCACTCCTGTGTCCCTTCCTGTGGCAGAATCCACCAGCCACTCTGGAGAAGACCAACTCAGGGCCAATGTTTCCAAAATCCAGTGGGCCTTCCCCACCAATACTGAGGCCCATGAGACCATGCCCCCGATTCTGGCAAATGATAACCGAGTTAAAGAATAATGTAAGCAAATGAATTTCCTCTCTGTGACCGGTGGGACCATGATTGGGTTATGCACAAATTCAGATTGATTTGCTAATATACATTTAGCTGTTCAACTCTGAGCTTTAATCCCATTACCTCACCGGTCTTCCAGCATGACACATGGAAAATTATGAGGAATAACAAATAATAGAATGTGAAATAAATCCTGTTAGTCCTAACGTAGTTAGCGCTTTTGCAGCAGACATCCATTTTATAGATTCAAGCTGGAAGAATACTAACTCAGAGACGATGACATGGTAACTGAGTTAAGGATGAGAAAATGTGCTTAACGTTGACCTTTCTTGAAATGTGTCAACCCCAGCCTGATTACTTTGACTTCAGCTGATTAAATTTACTCCCTTCGGCAGACTGGAAACCCTACGTGATGCATTATCATGCAAAGTTGAATGACAGTAATGGAGACCCTCCTCCTAGGCCCCCAGTTCCTGACAAATCGTCTCCCCAAGTAGTGAAGTATTTATTTTCCTTTATGATAGAAGTGCTTCTCTTTAGTTGCTATGAAATTAAGCCTTTGTAATTGGATTTTGGACTCTTTACTTTATGACTCTGCAAATATGAAATTAACCCCATCCCAAGAAATAATAGAGCAGTCTGCGTTCTAATGAGATTACCCCCATTTTAGATAATGACTCTGAATTTAATAAATCAAACAAAGCAACAATTAAGGACAGTCACCTCTTCCTCTTCCCCCTCCCAACCAGAGAGAAGAAAACAAACATCTAGGTCTCACAGGTGACAGACCCTCTGAGACACAGATCACAACAAGGACTATTATTGGGTTGCCTTCCTTTTAAAATATCTGTTCTTCTCATTCTTTGATGGATGCAGTTCTTCTAAGCAATATTGACATCAATTTGGACAATTGGAAGCGGTTTCTGCAGGGAAGGGTGGAGCTTCAGTGGTCATCTGGCACTAAGACAATTGACTATAATCCGATTAGTTTTGTTTTTAAATCTTTCTCCCTTTTCAGAATTTGCTTTGTCATGTGTCATGGGATAAACAGAAGTGCTTCGTTCATTCCATTTTCCTGAAATCAACCTCCTGGTAGTCCAAAGAGCCACTGAGAGCCCTCACGTGAATTTAGATAGTTTAGTATGATACAGTTTAAGATTTAAGTTTAAGTGACAGGTCATTTTCATGACACATGTCATGTGACCAGGCATGAGGTTGGGTTTAGACAAAGAATCTTATGCAACTTACACCAACACACAGCCCACCATGTAGATTAGCATCCAGAAAGATGGGCCCAAACCAGCTTCCACTTCAAAGTTAGAGTGAGTTTCCTGCTCAGCTGGAGGAATAATTCTTGGGTGGGAGGGAGTTGTTCATGAAGACTGGTGTGGGCATGGCATCTGCCTTGGCCTCTCGAAGCTCCAGGGTCCCGCGGTGGGAAGTGGCTTTGGTGACTCGTTTGCATGGAAGGCCTCGTCCACTCTTGCTTTCACATTCACTGAGCAGTGCCGTTCTGGAGGAACCTTGCTCTGGCAAGGTTGTCTTGTCTTAAAGGACATGTCTACAAATGCCAATCTCTGCTGGGTTGTGAGCTGAATTCACAGTCACAAGACCACATCCTTACCCACGAGGAGAAAGCAGTGCCTTCTTATCTCATCCTGTCATGAGAGAAGGGTTGATTCTGTGAAGGCTCCAGAGGAGTTCTCGGTGGGGGAGAGAAGGAATTGCAACTCAGACTAGCGGGTCCTTGGCTTATTTGACAAAAGAGTTTTGTGACACAAACCAGTCAGAGACATAGATGGAGATTTATTTAGGAAAGCAAGAAATATACATTCAAGGGAGAAGGCGGGCCAACTCCAGAGGGAGAGACTCATTGGGAGGTTAATGCCCTTCTTTTATAGGGGGCTTTCCTGAGAGTTGGACAGGAGGAGGTGTGTGAGGATGACATCAGTCTTGTAGTCACAAGACGGTTTAGGGTGTTTGAGTCATCTTTGGAATCCTGATGGGGCCTTCACTATCTTCTCAATAGATGTCTCTCTTGTTTAAACTATTCAGGGACAGTAACAGTGCCCAAGGAGACTGCTCTTTTGTTTAAATCATTCACAGGTAGGGTGGCTAACAATGCCCTAGGACATTACTCTTTTGTAAGATCTCTGTCCTCTGACCAACAGATATCTCTCCTGCTTAACTCTTCCTAGGTTGTCCAGTTCAAGGTATTTTGTGAGTCTCCAGTATGGCTTCTGGTCACCCTTCTGGATCCTTTGTGTGTTCTGTTGTCTGATTAATAGATACTCCTTTGAAGGCAATCAACAGTGCTCAGGGTAATTACTAAAGACTTGCAAATTCCTCCGAAAATTGGGACTAACAGGCCTGGTCAAGGAGAAAGGGCATTGGGAATTGTTGCCACAGGCTTCCATATTAAAGTTACATTTTCCTTGTTCTTCCTTTATGTCTCCTTGTATTTCTCTATTCTACCTTACTTTCTGCCTCCATCTTTCTGGCAGTCTAAAGGTTCATTTCCCTGAAGTCTATCCTATGACTCTGATTTGACCCCTCTTTTGTGGGTGGGTCTGATGCTGAGTTTCTTCAAAGACCAAAATGGCAATCAATTTCCCCACACTCGTCCTTCTTAGCTGTGATTGGATATCATTGATCTAACCACCAGAAGTCAGACATTTTCTCATACTGGGAAAAGATCCATCTACCCATCAACACATATTGGTAGGGATGAATTTTTCTTTTTCACTTTATATTATTTATCCATTTTGAACACAATCATGGACCTTAGCCTTTCATAGATTCTCCTAGTTACTATAACCTTCATTTCATTTTTCAATTTCTCGAAATGCCATAGATCAGGTGGGAGCCCTTCACGCAGGTCTTGGCTACCATTTCTCCTTGTCTTTGAGAGTCTCCTCCTCTGTGTGCATCAACATGACCCAGGTTCATGTTCTCTTACTCCAAATGTGGGACTGACTACCCACAAAGCAGCTTGGGTTTCTTGTAATGGAATATCGTATTGGAGGACAAGAATTGAGTGATGGGGACACACATTATTTTGTTTCAGGTAGACACTTCTGTTAGGTTAGGGTACCACATTTTAGAGAAAATTGTCTTTCCCACCAAAGTGCATGGTTTCATATTAAATCGTTGCTTATAACTTCACTAAGTTTCTATTTGACTTTCTGTATAACATAGCTTTAAAATCTAGTCTGTTCTCTCTTTGTTTTCACCCTGAGCTACCAGCTACCTTCTTTGCTAACTTCCATGTGTCATGCGGTGGACTGTCATCCCAAACCATGTGTTTAAGTCACAGCAGCATCCCCCTGCCCCAATTGGAAGTTTCTCTTTTATTTTTTTCTCTTCGAACCTTGTCTCAAACATTCTGGAATTGACTTTGAACTGTATCCCCTTCCTCGTCTCACTAAAGCATTAAATATCTGAAAGCATAAAATGGCTCTACAGAGTCTACTCATGAAATCATAAAGTCTGTCTGCAGGAAAAATGCAGGAAAAATTTAGATGGGGTCCTATGCAACTTACTTGATCAATCAATTGGTGCCCCAAATGACAGGCTTTTAATACTTATCTAAAGTTGTCTACACATTCTTCACTTTTAGGTGTGAAGTTAGCACAGAATAAGAACTGCTTCAATATAGCCCTCCCCATCGCTCCTTCCTTCCAAAACATGAGCTGAATACCAAGTGTATTCCATACACTGGGATCAAAGAATAGTGCATTGTAAGGACTCAAAAGATTTAATTGTAGAAGGAAATAAAAGTCTGCCTGACTGGTAGAAGTCTCAGCCATCTGGAGGGTGGTGGCTTCTACTGTGCACACTTTGGGTACTTTAAATGCTGTCTCTGCGTGGGATCTGTATCATATGGTGTACCTATATATTTTGTTCCACTGAAGATTTCTCTTCTCTCCCTCATCTTTTTACATTAGCTTTTGAATAGATTCACTTGACTATCTTTTTTTTTTTTTTTTTGCGGTACCGGGGATTGAACCCAGGGGCGTTCTACCTCCGAGCTACACCCCTGGCCCTATTTTTTATCTTTTATTTTGAAACCAGGTCTCATGAAGTTGCAGAGGGCCTCACTAATTAGCTGAAGCTGGCCGCGAACCCGGATCCTCCGGTCTCAGCCTCCCAAGTACTGGGATTACAAGCGTGCGCCACACACCTGGCCACTTGACTATCTTTCCTCACTTAACCTGCTTGCGCAGAGAGGGAGATAAAGAATAATAAGCTGCTTCCTTAGGATTTCGCTGTGGGTCTCCTGTACAGTGAAGAGATGGTTCATCCCATTTGCGCACCAACATGCCTGGCTACTGAGGCCATTTTCAAGCAATGGCATTAGTGTGATAAGAGTTCTGACTGGAGCCAGGTGTGGTGATGCAGGCCTGTAAAGCCAGTACTTGGGAGGTTGGGACAGAGGATCCCAGGTTCGAGTGCAATCTTAGCAACTTAGTGAGACTCTCGGCAACTTAGCCAGATCCTGTTTCACAATTAAAAAAAAAAAAGGTCTAGGGGTGTAGCTTGGAGGTAGAATGCCCCTGAGTTCAATCCACAGTACCAACAACAACAAGAAAAAGAGTTTTGGTCAGGGAATTCCAGGGGGCTGTGCAATCACCACCCCTGGGAAGAGTGTCAGCTCTGGGTCTGAGGCAGCTTTCTGGTGGGAGAATCTGATCTTAAGTTAAGATGCTGGGCAGTTAGATCAACCCTATCAGCATAGGTTTTAAGGGCAGCCCTTTGAAATAAGGCACCTATGGACAACCTAAAGTTAAAAATAAGAGGAACAAAATTGATGTCCCCATATTTAAGAATCATTCTTCGAATGGTCCCCGTGGCTTCCGATGGCATCCAGTAGGGCGGAGCCCCGGAATACTTTGGCAGGGACATGCGTGAGCTTTGCATCGACTGCTCCAGCAGCTCACTCCTTTTTATCTGCTTGGTGTTTCAGTCTTTGCTCCGGATCCTGGACACCCCGAAGGGCCGTGCTGCATTCAGAGTCTCCAGTGGGTTCAATGGGATGCTGTCCCTGCTCTCTGACCTGGAAGGGTCTCTCCAGGAGCCCCCACTGCAGACGTGGGGGGCAGTGTCCCCCAGGCAGACCCTGGAGCTGGTGGCACACACCCTCTCCGTTGTATCTGCAGCGCTGCACCTGGACCCTGTCAACAGCGACTTCTTCAGGAGGAACGGGCTCTTTGAGAAGCTGGCGGAGGACCTTTGTTTGCTGGGCTGTTTTGGGGCCGCAGAGGAAGGGGACGCTCCTTGGCACTCTAGGTCTGACACCCAGGCCAGGCCACTTGCTGATCTGCTGAGTGCCGCCTTCTCCTCCAGCTGCCTACTCCCACCCCAGATGCAGAGCTGCCTCCAGGTCCTCAGCTTCCTGGACAGCATGGCCAGCGGCACCCTCCACCTGCGCAGGGACCTGCAGGAGTCCCTGAGGGCAGGGCAGGAGCTGGTCTTCGATGTTCGGCAGGGAGAAGCCGCCAGTGACCTCCAAGGCAGCCTCAAGTGGCCGGACCTGGAGGAGAGGTAGCGCTCACCGCCTTCTACCCTGGGTCACCACTGTAGCTCCATCCCTCACGCATTTCTGCCCAAACACCCCACACAGGTGCAGGAGGTAGAACAGTGGTTACGGATTGGGTGTGAGAAATGTCATGTGACTTTTCTTTAAATCAGCTTAGCTCTGACTCCAAGTTCTCCTATCCTGGGAGCTGGCAAAAAATTCAATCAGGGCAGGGCAGGGTTGGAAGAAGCTGTTGATTCACAGAGGGGCCAGCAAGGCTGACCTGGTGCCTGAAAGCCCAGGACAGGACTCTCCTTTGGGATCACCTCTGCTCTGGGGGCTGTGGTGCTTGGGGCTGGCCTCCTGGTGTGTCAGGCAGCCCCTGCCCTGAGATCTGGTCTCCCCAGGGCACTGCTGGGGTGGGGGTAGGATAGGGCGGGAGCTTTTAATTTGCAGGACACAAACCACAGGGTGCATTCCAGTTTTGGGATTCTTCCTGTTCTCTCAGCTGTCTCCCTCTGACAAGGACAGTCCCTCCTCTTCCACATGCCGCACCCCTCAGTGGGCTCAGACTTTTGCACAAAACCTTTTACTTTTATATGTGTAAAATAGCATTCCACAAAGAACCATCCCCGCTCCTTTCCAGGTGGGAGGGAAAATGAAAGAACACAGCAGCAATAGCTGGTGCCTTGTTTTCAAAGCAGCAAAAACAGGACACAAATTAATATTACAATAAATTGTCCTCTGAAAGACACTGTACGTTTTTATCCAAATAGCCTCCATGTGTCAGACTTCAGTACTGGGGGACTGGTGGTGAGAGGGATGGATGTTCAATGTCTGCCTTCCAAGATAATTATAATCTCTACATTCCAAGATAATAACACAATTTTGTTTCATTGGATGAGCTGGTCAGTTAATTGGTTTGTTAATCTTAATTCCCACACAACCAACTTGTTCGTGATGCATTTATTGCTGAATTTGATTTGCTACTTTTATTTATTTTTTTGATACTGGGGATTGAACCCAGGAGCATTCTACTTTTGAGCTACACCTATATCTCCTTTTTATTCTTTATTTTGAAACAGGGTTTTGCTAAGTTGCGGAGGGTCTTACTAAGTAACTGAGGTTAGCCTCAAACCTGAGATCTTCATGTCTCAGCCTCCCGAGTACTGGTATATAGGTATGCACCACCACGCCCAGATTTGTCATATAGTTCTATGGGTTTTTATTCATGTGGAATCATGTGACCACACTACATTTAAGGCACAGAACAATTTCCTCCATTCCAACCTCTGGCAACCACTGATCTTTCCCTATAGTTTTGTCTTTTCCAGAAAACCACATACATGGGAATGTGCATGTGTAATCTCTTCAGATTGGCTTCTTTTACACAGCACAAGGCCACTGAGATTCACCGGTGTTGGCATATCAATAGTTTATAGGCTTTTATTGCTGAGGAGCATCCTATTGTGTGAATGCAAATACTTTTTCTCTGTCTATATTTTATCTTTTCATCACAAGGTCTCTCAAAGATAAAAAATTTTAAATTTTGATGAAATCCAATTCATTATTTTTCTTTTCTCTTACGGATCCTGCTTTTATGTTATATCTATGATTTTTTTTTTTTTTGCTTAACACCAAGGTCATGAAGATTTTTTCCTGTGTTTTCTTCTATAAGTTTTTTGGGCCTATCATCCATTTTGAGTTACTTTTTGCAGAAGAAATAAGATTAGGTTGAGATTACATTATTATTATTTTTGCATATGGACGTCCAATTTTCCTAATGCCCTTTGTTGAAAATATTATTATTGGGCTGGGGATGTAGCTTAGTGGTAGAGTGCTCACGTAGCATGCACAAGGCCTTGGATTCAATCCCTAGCACTGTGACATATATATATATATATATATATATATATATATATATATATACATACATATATATATACATACATATATATAATATTATATATATATCTATATAGAGTATATATTTAATATATATTAGAATATAAAATCCTTTTTCCATTGAATTGTCTTTGCATCTCTGTAAAAAAGTCAGTTGACCATTTTTGTGTAGGTCTTTTTCTTCATTCTCTTCTATTCCATCCATCTTTGCATCCAGCCCTTCGTCAATACCGTTTTGGTTGCTGTAGCTTTATAATAAGTCATCAAATAAAAAATGTGAGTCCTCCAAATTTATTCTCCCTTTCAAATTTGCTTTGGCAATTTTAGTTCCTTTGCCTTTGGCTATTCTAGTACCATATAAATGTTAATGATCAGCTTGCCTGTATCTACAAAAAATTCTGCTGGGATTTTTATTGGAATTGCACTGACAATTTAACTAGGTTGAATCTTCCAGTAAGCAAACGTAGTGTTTCTCTGTTTGTTTAGGTCTTTGATTTCTTTCATCAAAGTCTGTAGTATTCACACATGTTTTCTTAGATTTTTACCTGAGTATTTAATCTTTTTGAGCACTATTCTAAATATTATCTAAAAGTCTTATTTTCTAAATTTTTACTTCTAATATATAGGAATATAATAAATTTTTATATATGAACTATATTTTAAACTAAGTTTTATATGTGTCCTGAGGTCCTGCTGAATTCAATTGTTAGTTCTCTATGAGTTTATTTTGTTTTTTAAAAATGGATTCCTTGGGATTTTCTATGAACAATCACATTATCTGTGAATGGTGACAGTTCAGTCTCTTCTTTCCAATTTGTGTTTTCTAGTATTATGTTGGATAGGAATGGAGAGAGGGGGTCTCTGTGCTTTGCTTTTAATCTTAGGAACAACACCCTCAGTCTTTTGCCATCAAATATAATAACAGCTATGATTTGTTTTGTAGAGGCCCATTATTAGCTTATGAGCAACCCCTTCTAATTTACTGAGAGTTTTTACTGTTGAACAGATGTTGAATATTTCAAATGCTTTCTCTACATCAAATGATATGATCATGTGATTTTTCTTCTTTAGTTTATTGATTCAATGGATTACATTGAGTGATTTTTGAATATTGAATTTGCCTCAAGTTTGTGGGATAAGCCACATTGGTCATAATATCTTATTTATTTTCTATATAACCAGCTTTGATTTGCTAACACTATTTCAAGGACTTCTATACCTATATTCATTAGGGATATTGGAATATAGTTTTCTAATATTATCTTTTTCTGTTTTTGAAATCAGGGTAATTCTGGCCTCATGAGATGAATTAGGAAGTGTTTCCTTCTTGTAGTTTTTGATGGTAGTGATCATTCATGTCTTCTCCCTTTTCTTTTTTCTTTCTTTGTTAGCTCAGCTAATGATTCTCTAACTTTTAAAATGTTTTCAAAGAACCATTTTTTTTACTTTTGTTATTTTCCCTATTGTTTTTCAGTTTTTTTTGGTTTTTATTTTCATTATTTTTTTTTGTTTTTTCATTGGTTTTTGTTTTCTTTATTGTTGCATTTCTTCCACTTGATTTGAGTTTATTTTTTCTTTTTAAAAGTAGCATATTAAAGTGGAATCTTAGATTTTTTGATTTGAGACCTTTCTTTTGTAATACAAGCATTTTATCCTGTAAATTTCCTGGAAGCACTTTTTTAGCAAAATGCCACAAATGTTTTTTTTTTTTAAATTGAAGCCTAAAATATTTTAAAAAATTTCTTAGACCCAAAGGTTATTTGGAAATATGCGTTTTTTTTTTTTGTGTGTGTGTGTGTGGTACTAGAGATTGAACCCAGGGGCATTCTGCCTCTGAGCTACACGCCCAGTCCAATTTTATTTTTATTTTTGAAACAAGGTCTTGCTAGGTTGATGAGAAGCTCACTACTTGCTGAGGCTGTCCTCGAACCTGTGATCCTCCTGTCTCAGCCTCTCAAATACTTGGGATATTTTTACATTGTCTATGTATTATTTGTTTTTAATTTAATTTTGTGTAATCAGAGAATATACTTTGCATGATTTTATTTATTTGAAATGTTTCAAAGTTTGTTTTATGACCCAATGTATAGCCCCTGTTTGATAGGTGTTCCATGGGAACTGCTTGAAAAGAATATGTCTTTTGCAGTCGTTTGGTGGAGTGTTCTATAAATGTCAATTACGTGGGTGGGTAGTGTGGTTCCATTTACAGCTTTGGTAATTTTTCTCTTTGCTTTTTCTATCAATTACTGAGAAGAGTGTTGAGGTCTCCAACTGCAATTGGGATTTGGCCATTTGTGCTGTTAGTCATATCAGTTTTTCTTTTTGATTTTTACACTCTTGAGAAGCACACATGCATTTTGCATGGTTGTGCTTTCGCTATTGTGCAACACTAATGCGAATTCTCCTCATTCTGAAACCTCTTTCTCTGATCTTAATAGAGCCACTGCTGCCTTTTCTTGATTAGTGTTAGTATGGTATGGATTTTCTATCCTTTTACTTTTAATTTCTTACCACTATATTTAGTGATGGCATACAACTCAGGTATTTTTCCATTCTGACACTATTAATTATTTAATGTAATTATTGATTTCTTTGGCACTGGGAATTGAACCCAGGGGCATTCTATCTCTGAGCTACACCCCCAGCCCTATTTTATTTTTATTTTGAAACAGGGTATCACTAGGTTGCTGAGAGTCTCACTACTTGCTGAGGCTGTCCTTGAACCTGTGATCCTCTTATCTCAGTCTCCCAAGTACTGGGACTACAAACATGTGCCACCACGCCTGGCTTATTGATGTGTTTGAATTTAGGCCTGCCATTTTATTTGTTTTCTCTTTTTTCCCCTCTGTTTTGTTCTTCTTTTTTTTGGTTTGTTCATTTTTTGGATAGTTTGAGTATATTCTAGTTTTCCATTTGAATTTATCTAGTGAATTTTTATTATCTTTCTTTGTCTAGTGTTTTTAGTGCTTGAAATAGGGATTAAAATATGCACAATTAACTTTGCAAGGTCTATGTAGAATTCATATTTTACTACTTCAAATGGAAAATGCAGTCTGGAACACTTAGTTCTATGTAGCCCCTTTACCCTTCTTTATGTTCTACTTCCAACATATGTATTACATCTGATGCGCTACATCTAACACAATTTTGCTTTCAACCATTTTTCATATTTTTAAGAACTTAAGAGGAGAAAAATAGTGTATTGCATTTAACCAAATCTTTATCTTTTCTATTGCTCTTTCTTTATTCCTGAAGTACCAAGTTCCCTTTTGTTATTATTTCTCTGCCATCAGAAGAATTTTTTTTTTTTTGCGGTACCGGGATTGAACCCAGGGGCTTTCTACCTCCGAGTTACACCCCCGGCCCTATTTTTTATACTTTAATTTGAAACCGGGTCTCACGAAGTTGTGGAGGGCCTCACTAAGTAGCTGAGGCTGGCCGCGAACCCGGATTCTCGAGTCTCCGCCTCCTAAGTACTGGGATTACAAGCGTGCGCCACCACGCCTGGCTTAGAAGAATGTTTTAAAATATTGTTTTAGAATGAGTTGGATGGCAAGAAATTCTCTTTGTTTTCCTTTGTCTGGGAATGTATTTATTTTGCTTTCATTCTTTTTTATTTATCTCTCTATCTTTTTATTTTTTTGGTACTGGGGTTGAACCCAGGGCCATTATAACTCTGGGCCACATCCTCAGACCTTTATATTTTTTATTTTGAAACAGGGTCTCACTAAATTGCTGAGGGTCTGTGATCTGCTGTCTCAGCCTCCCAAATACTGGGATTACTGGAATGCCTCTCTAGTACTGGGATTGTAGGTGTGTACTCAGCTTATTTTGCCTTCTTTCCTGGAGGACATTTTTGTTGGGTATGGAATTAATTCTCTGTGTTTTTGTTTTTGCAGCACTTTAAAAATGTCTTGTGCTTTCTCATGAGAAAATCTACAGTCATTCAAATGGCTCTTCCCTGATTTTCAAGATTTTCTCATTGTTTCCAGGTTCATAAGTTTGACTAGGTTGTGCCTGGGCTTACATTTCTTTGTTTACTTTGTTTGGATTTTGCTAAGCTCCTTAAATTTTTAGGTTATGTGTTTTGCCAAATTTGAAAAAAGAACGTGTAAAAACTTCCCAAATGTTTTTTCTTTTACACCAAACTTTCTCCTCTGCTTTGAGACTCCACTAACGGGAATGTTAGATACTTTGGTTTTGTGCCACATGACCTTGAGACTTCATTTTTAAAAACTCTTTTCCCCTTTGTTGTACAGTTTGAATTATGTCTACTGATTGTCTTGAAGTTCATGGACTTTTCTCTCTCATTTATTCTTCTATGGTTCTCATTTCAGTGAGTTAAAAAATTCAGTTGTTGCATTCTTCAGTTTTTATATTTATTTTGATTCTTTTTTATGGCTTCTGTTTCTTTACTGACTTTCTGTCTTTCATCCATTTCAAAAGTGTGCATTCTTCTCGGATTTGGGTTAATAATGATTGCTTTAAAGGTTTTGTCTGGAAATTCCAGTGTCTGTTACATCTCGGCACTGGCATCTGTTGCTTGTCTTTTTTCCAAGTGAGATCCTGAGATCTTCCAGGTTCATTCTGTGTTGAGCAATTTTAAGTTACATCCTGGACATTTTTAATGTTATCTTATAGACTATAGTGCTTGCTGGCACTTTATGGAGAATAGTGATCATTTTGTTTTAGCAGGCAATTGACTGGTTCGGTTCAGGGTACAAGTCCCTACCCACCTTCTGTGCAATGGGGCTCCAGCATTGGATCGGTTTTCAAGGACTTTGTGAGGTGATTTCATGTACTCTGTACTTGCCTTGTGCAGCAGCCAGTCCTGAGTGGTGATTTACCCCAGTTATAGTGAGATGTGCACGTGTGCAGTCAGAACTCAGCACAGAGGTGAATCCATTATTTAGTGGTCACACTTTCTTCAGCCTCCCTCTTCATCCTCTTCTTAACACTTTCTGGTTCCCTGGGGTCCCCTTCCTTCTCCTCTGTCTAGAAAGCTGGGGACTTAGTTTCTCAGCTCTTCTACCCAAGGGCATCTGTCTCTAGTGCAAAGCATAGAGGAGGGGACAGGGTGAAAAAAACAATGGAGAGTTTACCTGCCCTCTCAGGACCACAGATTCTCTGGTCAGAGAGGAGAAAGCTTCTCTCTGACCAGAGAAAGTTGTACAGGCTGCCCAGCTGCTGCTTCTACTTCAATGACTGCTGTGGAATTTCCCAGAGGCCGGGCTAGCAGCGAATGGAGAAACCCAAGAAAGAAAATCCCAAGGGATTCCTCCAGGTCCTGTGACCTACAGTAACCTCCTTTCTCACTCCTCAGACCAGAAACAGAGGGCTCTCTTACAGCTCATTCCATCCCTTCGGCACATGGTGCATCGTTCTGGGTTTTAGGCTTTCTGTACATCTATACCAGGGAAGGGTGGAGGCAGGAGGCCGCAGGAAAGTCATTGCCAGATCCATGGCACTTCAAGTATGGTGTCTTTCTCCACTACCATTAACTCAGAGAGCTGACACCTGAGTCCCATCAGGGTTTTAGTATCACTCAGTGGGTAGGACAGTTTAGAGTATGTTTATACCATTGTAAAGGGATCCAGAAGTCTGTGTGTATGTGTGTGTATGTGCATTTAATATAAAATGAGAGCTTCTCAATCTCTCACTTATCTGGAGAGATGGGAAGGGGAACAAGGAGCTAACTTTCATCGAGCATCAGCCCTTTGCCGGGCACTGTGCCTTGAAGCACAAAGGCATTCTCTTTGTCTCTAGGAGGAAAGTGTGGGATCATCAGCTCCATTGCATCATTGGGGAAATTTAGACTTAAATGGACCAATTGAAGGAAATTGAGTGATAAACTGAGAATGTGTATCATGATCTGTCTTGAGCCAGAAAATTCCATGAGATAGAGGAAAGAAAGAGCCAGAAAATTCCAGAAAGAACCAGAAAATTCTATGAAATAGAGGAAAGACTAGATGGGCTCCTGTCTGACATTCAGCTCTCCCTCTCTGCAGGATGGATGAAGGTGAGGCTGCCATCGCACACCCCGGCATCGTGTGCATCATGGTGAGGCTGCTGCCTCGGCTGTACCACAAAGATCACCCGCAGGTACGACTGATGAACACACGCCAATTTTGTCACATGACTGCTCTCTTAAGCTCCTTTTGGCATGGGACTCTGTTTTACTTTTGCCTCTGCCCTCAGTATCCTGGATTAGCAGAGCCTCTCTTGAACAGTGCCTCTCGCAGGGAGGCATTTGCATTTCTTGGGCCCTTGATTGCTTTATGCCCACCCTCCCAGTCCAATCAAAACCCATTGCATCTTTTGGTGATGTGATCTTCTAAAAACAACAGGAGAAAAAATTTAACTGAAAATAATTGCACATTTATGAGGCAAGTCCCAGGTGCTAGGAACAGCACTGGGCACTGGTGGGATCGAAGGCCCCCGCCATCCCACGGACCTGGCTGAGAGCCCAGTCCTGTGCTCTGAGTGAGGTGTGCAGGACTAACCGAATGAGCATGGGCACTGTCCACAGAAGCTGCATCTATGGTGGGGACAGGGAAGTAGATATGGACTAAATAAATACACTCACAAATGAAAACACGATTACAAAATGGTGACAGGTGATAGTAAGGGGAAACCAGGGTACCCAGAAAGAGTGATAGGAATGCAGGGGGAGGGCCCCAATGGAATCCAGCTGAGGGGAAGGGGTGAAGGTCAGGGAAGCCATCCTCTAGTTGGTGGCATGCAAGTGGAGCCCTGAAAGGTGGGTAGCCATTAACTAGGCAGGAAGGAGCAAAGGGAAGCTGTGCCAATGGTCTAGGTAATATACAGTGGGTGCTGGATTTGGGTGGTGTCTGTGGGAAGGTGTGGAGAAAGGAGTCAAGAGACCTACTCAGAGGTAATAACGGCCCCCTAGATGAATGGGCATGGATGGTGGGAAGATGAAGGGTAGAAGCTGATTCTCGGGTTTCTATCCTGGCAAAGATTGTCCCGCTCTGTAGGCTCCCTTTAGACTTTTGGTTCTATTCTTTGCTGTGTAAAAGCTTTTTAATTTGATGCCATCCCATTTATTATTTCTCACTTTTATTTCCTGAGTTTTGGAGGTCATACCGAGGAAGTTTCTACCAGTGCCTATATGTTGGAGAATTGTTCTTATGTTTTCTTCTAGTAATTGCAAATTTTCTGGTCTAATTTCTAGTCTTTCATCTATCTTGGGTTGACTTTGGTGCAGGGTGAGAGATAGGGATCTAATTCCATTCTTCTGCATATGGATGTCCAGTTTTCCCAGCACCATTTGTTGAAAAGGCTGTCTTTTCTCTAGTGTATGTTTTTGGTTCCTTTGTAAAAAAAAAAAATCAACTGGCTGTAAGTGTGCGGATTTGTCTCTGTATCTCCCATTCTATTCATTGGTCTGTGTCTGTTTTTGTGCCAATACCACATTGTTTTTGTTCCTATAGCTCTGTAGTATGATTGGAAGTCAGGCATTGTGATCTTCCAGCGTGGTTCTTATTGCACTGCCAGCCCCATTGCAGAGAGGCAAACCAGAGTGTAAATTCACGGAGTGACAAAACAGGCCAAAGCCGCTCTCTCAAGTTGAAGAACAAGTACCTTAGTGGTTATGAGAAAGAGACTGGAAGAGTTGAGGATGATCGAGAAGAAGTACCCGTTAAAGACCAGATTTAAAGGCATTCAATCTGGTCTTACCTGTTGACAGTTCTCCAGGGGCCTGGCACCTCCAGGAGGCAAAGAGGGGTCTGGATTTGCTTTGTCCAGGAGTTTAAAAAGGAGGCAGGATGTTTTAGGATGAAATGACCATTAGTTGGAATTATTCATCAAGCCTGAAAATGACAGTGACCTAGTAAGAATATTGTAAATCCTCCAAAATCAGTGAGAAAAGTGGAGTTGAACCTTGGTTTATAGGGACTGGAGCTGTTCCACTAAGGAAGAGCTGTATTTGGTCCAGGAGTGAAAGTGGGGCTGACGTGGCTCCATGTCCACGTGTCCCTTGGTGACTGCAGTTCTCCTTCTGGATTCTGTTTCTCTGCTGAAAGGGTGATGTCCCAGAGGCTATGAAATGAACACGTCGGCATGCACCTCAGTGAAGTGGAACATGTTCATGGGCCTTGTCGCAAAGGAGTAGGCTGTGATAAAATGGGATGAAAAGTTAACAGTAGTAATGCCATTACAGCCATGAGACACTTCATCAGTGACAGACCACACAAACGACAGTGGCCCTAGAATATTATATTGTCCAGTGATGCCCAGTGATGTCCTATCATGTTGATGCAACAATTGAATTGCCTAACAATGAATTTCTCAGAATGTGCCACCATTGGTAAGCAGTGCGTGACTGTTCCTCATGATTCTGTGGGCCAGCACAGATGGGTTTCTGCGCCACATGGTTCTGGCTGGGTTGCCTCTCCCCCCACGAGGGCTCCAACCTCTAAGGAGGCCAGCTCACCTGGCGAGGGGCTCCTGGGCTGCTGGCCCAGCTGGGGCTTGTATCCGGGGCCTTGGCTCACACTGTCAGTAGGATCCTGTGTGTCCTTTACGGAGCTTCCTCTGGGTCCCTCCAAGTGTATGCTCTAGCAGGCCACACAGCCACTCAGGGCTCTCAAGGGCACAAAAGTAGAAACTTCCATGTGACTTCTGAAGACTGAGGCCTGGGACAGGCCAGTGTTGCTTCTGCAGCATTCTGTGGTCCAAGCGAGTCACAGGCTCAGCTTAGGCTCAATGCAAGGGGACATATTCCTCCCCTTACTATGTGAGGGGTGACGCGTGTATTGGAGAGGGGGACTCATTGGAGACCACCATTTTTTTTAGACTGGAGATTGAACCCATAGGGAGCTATAACTCCAAGCTCCCCTCCAGCCCTTTTTATTTTTTATTTTGAAACAAGGTCTTGCTAAGTTGCTGAGGATGACCTCGAACCTGCAATCCTGTCTCAGCCTGCCAAGTGCTGGTATTATAGGGTTACGCCACCATGTCTGGCTATTGGAGACCATCTTTAAAGACCAGCAACCTTGAGCATCTAATTGATGGATAAAAACATTTGACCCTTAAATCAAATGTCTTCTAGTCCAGAATTACCTAACGTCTGAGGCCTTACCTTCTTTACCTTGGCATTCAAGACAGTGGCTACATGGAGCATATTGGAAATTTACCCACACTAGGTTTCCCTCTATGCCAAGAATGTTATTTCATCAGTCTCTACAACCTCTCTTTAAAGTCCATGAGGCGCATCTCCCCTCACCTATCCTGCAGGTGTCTGAGCCTCAGGAAAGTCATGTGACTTCCTAAGGTCTTGCAGCTGGTGAGGGGAAGAGCTGACTCAGGCCCAAGCTCCAGATACGTTCCATGGTCGGGTCTCTGATCTTTGCGGCTCTCAAAGAATCCGGGGCATGCATTCCGACATGGTATGCCTTTTCAGGTACCTTTGCCTTATTGTGAGGAGATTCGATTTCCTTAGCTATGTTTCACACTCTGCTGTATCCTTGGAATGAGGCTGACCCAGACAGTGGCCACTCTCATCGCTAAAATCCTCTGCAACCATGACCGATGAAGCGACACAGAGCCGTCTGACAGTGGCCTGTCCTGCTGTCTCTCCCACGCATAGAAACTCCATGGATGAGCCCGAGTTTCAGATGAGCTCCTTGAATTGTCATATCATGGTGTAGGAAAGGCCTTCTATGCAATTTCTGTGATGGCAATTGGACAAATTAGGTATGCAAATAAAAACTCCATCTGGTACGCTACTTCTTCTCTATTCAGGTCACTGTAAGTAATTTAGGAAAAGTCTGATTCTCCCTCACTGTCTCTCAAATATGCAAATGAAATATACTGGTGTATGTTCTAGGCTAGTTTCCACAGATGCCAAATCAGCAGCTATTAAAAGTTGGGTAATTACAATCATTAATTTCTGAAAGAGGGCGGGGGGAAACCTCATACTAACAAATAAAAGAGTAAATCAAACGAGAAATGAGATCACAAAAGAAAACACTGGAACAGAACTGACTTCCCAAGCCTCTGCAGCTTGGGGTGCAGGAAGAGGAGTGGGGAGTCTCAGTAGATGGCAGTGTTACTAAAAGAATGGAAAGTAAGTCCCACTCAGCTCCTGGCTCTGCTGGAGGGCTCCCAACACTCCACACTCTATTTTATATACACTTTTATTAGTGCATTGCAATTGTACATCATAGTGATACAAACATACATACATAGAGGTCGAAAGTGATACAAACATACATGCGCACAGCCCTTGGTGAGTATCCTGAGTCCCACCCTGCTCCCCCCTCCCTCCCTGTATATGTTAGTGAGATTGGTGGTGACACCTTCATGTGTGGACAGAGCATTATTTGAACTGTGTCCTTCCTCAAGCCTTGTTTCCCCTCCCTGCATCCCTCTCCTTCCACTGTTCTACTGGTCTCTGTCCACATTGTTTAAAGTCCCTCATGTTTCCACTCTCTCCACTCCTTTCCGGCTTGCCATGACTCACATGCTCTTCCTCCCTTTTGGAAGAGAAATGGTTTTCCAAGGTATACATGCCAACTTAGAGGCCACTACTTAAGACAACCATGTGGATGTTCTGTCCTGTTTATTTCCAGTAGTGGTCACATTAGATGTGTTCTGTGCAGAAGGCAGAGTTGTTCTGTTTCCCTCCACACATTGGCACTACAAGCCGCCCTTGGGACAGGTCACCATTCTTTCCAGCTTCAGCATCATCGTTCTTATTAAAAAGTGGGAGGGGGAATTTTATTGTGCAGGAGGTGAAAATGGAGTCTAGCTCAGTTCTCTTGGCCCCAAAAAGACTAAGAGGGAAGAAGATGCTTTCTCTTCTCAGTGTGTTCTGCAACCACAGGGTATGGCTGCAGTGCTGTGACCATGGCTGGAACTCCCACCAGCCCTGAGCCCCCACCTCTGCCAGGGCTGTGGCCTTCATTTAGTTCTAGCCCTGGGATATTTGCTTGTGCACTGACAACTGTAACTCAGGGGGTGGGAAGCCGGGTCCAGTTTAGCTCAGCCTGCATCCATGTGGCCAGTGGGATGGGTTTGCTGAGCTGGATCCACTTCCATGAATAATTAAGAAACCCCTTCTGTGTGCCTCTGGGGATTCAGAGATTAACATCACTGGGGTCCATAATCTGGATATGAGGATGGGTAGCCAGAAGAGAGCAGAAGGTGGTGAGATAATATGTGAATGGCTGCAGCAGAGTTTGCCCATGGGACTTTGGCATGGAGGGGAGGAAAAGCCACAGAGCACTTGGGGACACTGGAGCAAGGTTTTAAGAAAAAGGCTTGACCTCCCAGATCAGGTAGAGGAGGGAAGGAAGAGCTGCTCAGATGGGGACAAGTACGAGTGAAGCTCCTATTTGGGGACTTTGTTCAGCTGGGCCAGACCATGTGGGTGGAAAGGCAGTGAGTGGGGCTAGAAAAGTCAGTTGAAGCCACGCAGTGAAGGGCACCGAATGCCAAGCTAAGAGAGTTGAACTTCACCGGGTTACCATCCATTGTCACTGGCAACATCCCACTCTACTGGGGCGGAGTTCAGGCTCTGCAGTCAGCACATCATGGCCAAGTCCCAGCTGTGCACCTAACAGCCCCAGAGCCACAGGGAAGGTTGTCACCTCTCTGATCCTTCACTTCCTTTGTGTGGCACGGGGATGACAATGGTGCTTTCCTCATGGCATAATGAAGACAAGATGAAGCAGTGCACAGGGTTTAGGATGATGAGCAGGACACATGCCTCAGCTCAGGCAGCACAGGCTATGTGGTGTAGCTTCTGTGATCAGCAGCCAAAAACTCTAGGAGCACTCTATCATTTACTCTTTACAAGACCCCTGCAGGTAGATATCAATATTCCCACTTTGCAGATGAAGTTTTGAAATTTGCAGCAATTGTTGGAGTTAATGTCATTGCTAAGTAGTGGATGTACATTCCTGACATGAACTCTGGACCTCCTGTCACCTGCCCAGTTCCCTTTCCTGCAGGGAGGTGTAGCCATGGGAGGTTACAGGACTGCGATGACCCTGTCCAACCTGGGCATTGGAGAGACAGTTGTCTCTCCTCAGTCTGCACCTTAAGTCACTCCTGGGTGTGTTCCAGAGACCTAAAGCCTGTTGTGAAGATTCTGTTGCCATGGCAACATCCTCCCAGCCTGATCAGACACAAAGGGCGTGGGGCTGTACATCCCCATCAACTCATTTGTGCCTAAATTTGGAAAAGGGTGTGATTTCTTGGAATTAGCCTATATCTCAAACACACTGAGCTAAACATAGGGGCTGCAAATAACTGGAATATTGACAGTGTGAAGGGCCCTGGAGACCATTGCAGAAGGGCAGCCTATTTGAAAAGAGCCATTCCCTTCAAACTAGAAAAGAAATTGGTAGGATAGGATTCCCACTTTATTAAGTGATAACACAGGAAACATTCCACATACATCAATTTTCTATATTTTCTATGCTCTTTCCCACTGAGCCCCAGCCCCCAAATATTTCTATTATTCTTGAGTGAAAATGTACAGGTTCTAGTCCATGTCCAGATGGCTTCCTGGGGCAGCCTATTAAATAGAACAAGTAGACATCATTTCACATAGAGATGAGCAAGATCAAAAGCAAGCTGTGATGGGCGTGGGCTCATGGGACTGGAGTTAAAGTCTGGTAGGATGGGCTCTGCCAGGTTGTCAGGTGACCTTGCTTCTAGCTCTTCTTTCCATCTTGTAAGTGGCTCCCTTCGCACCTCAATTTCAACTGCTCAGGTTTGGCCTAGATCACAGAGTTTGCGGGCTCAACAGTGTCTTGAGGCCAAGAGATCATGGAAATGTATAAAGGAAGTCAAGTGTGGCAAGAGGGAGCAGCGAGGCTTGCAGTAAAAGGGAGAAAGCTCTGTTTGTCACACAGTGCTCACATTTAACCAAGGGGGAAACAAAACAAAAGTGAGTGCAAACCATAGCTAGCAGATGAAGCACTTCCATGGGTCATCAGCTCATGACCCTTACAAGACGCTGAATCCCTTCCTTTATGATGAGTGCAGGATGCAGCGCTAAAATCATAGGCTTTGGAAGAAGACCAGGGCTGGAGTACCAGCTCTGCCGGTCAGTAGATGTTAAAATATTGACATCACCTTTTCAAGTGTCAATATCCTCATCTGCAATCCGGGTATAACCATGTGTTCCTGTTGAGAAGGTTGCTGGAAGGTATAGTTGTGGCTCCACCACGCTCCTCGCACTGCTCCGCCAGCTTTGATAGTCTCTGTTCTCAGGAGTCTGGGTCATGGTGTATACAATTTTAGAAATATTAAATGGATGGTAATATATTTTAGCTAAAATGCAATGGATATATTCTTGGTAAACTAATAATAAGTTCATATTGAGCCCTTCTCTTCTTTGTTTGTTTGTTTCTTTCTCCCTCCCTGCCCCTCCCCCCTCTTCCTTCCTTCCTTCCCTTACTGGGGATTGAACCCAGGGACATTCTACCTCTGAGCTATACCCCAGCTCTTTTTAAAATTTTGAAAATTTTGAAACACAGTCTTGCTAAGTTGCTGAGGGCCTCACTAAGTTGCTGAGGCTGGCCTCGAACCTGTGATCTTCCTGTCTCAGCCTCTCAAGTACTGGGATTATAGGCATGCACCAACATACCTGACATGAACTATATTTTACTTTCTACTTATGAATCAAAAGACTTGGGTACTTTCTTCTGTTGGCTCTGCACTTTATTGGCGACCTGAGCAAAGCTCAGATCCTAGCCAGCAGAACGCCAGAGGAGGAGATACCAGTCAGCTGGCAAAAAGGGGAGGGGAGGCTCCCTGCCCTCTTGAGCAAGGGCTCAGAATCCGGAGGGTCAAATGCAACAGAGATGATCAGGCCTGCACCCGTGTCTAAAGGCACATTCTTGCAGGGTGTCAGGACGGGGCATGTAAGTGAGCATCTCAGTGTTTTTAGCATAAGGTCAGTGTGATTCCCATGTGGGTGAGGACAGCCCATGGAGAATCCCACTTCTTGGAGGTAGGTGAGCCCAGATAACAGGATGACAGCTGATGTCCGGGCTCTGAGCTGGGGGACAGCCTTGTCCATTCAGAGGACTCCAGGAAGTCAGGACCAGGCCGAGGTGAGCCCTGGCAGGAAGGCTGTCCACAGAGGGACACCTGCCGGGGCACCGGCGCCCTCGCTCCCAAGCCAGGTTCAGGGTCTGGTGTGGGTGCTGAGATACTGATTTGGGTCAGGCCAGGCCTGAGACCAGAGCTTGGAATGGGGACAACAGTCAGAGGGTCGGCCTCTAATCTGGGACATTTGCTAGAGGCTGGCTTAGAGGTGCAGGGGCCTCTTAGGCCAACTGAGCCAGAAGTGGGTGGGTCTCCAAGCAGCTCTCAAGAGCAAGGTTGGTGCTGGGTCTCCAGGCCACCGAGTCCTCAAGGACCAGTGACTGGAGGAGTATGGGTCTCTGCCACAGTCCTGGACTCACTCCCCTGGGAGCTGGGTGGGTAGCACCTGGTAGGCGGCAGAGTGAGACACCCAAAGTACCTGCTGGCTGGCTCTCTCTTCACTATTCTTCAACAGTTAATAGGCACATCACTCTTTCCAACTGCTTTAGCCCTCTGTTTTAGGTGCACCTGCTACGTTCTAGAATAGCCTGTGCTTGCACTTACTAGGTAGCTACTGTGTTTCAGGTAGAAATGGATACTGGGGAAATAAGGGTGAGTAGGCACTGCCTGAGGCTCACAGTGCTGTAGGACTGGAGGAGAAAGAGAAGGAAGAGGAGGAGGCTGAGAGAACCCGCCATAGTGTGACTTGTGATTGAATTATGGGCACGGTGCTGGTTGGGAAGGTCAGAAAAGATTTCTTGGATGAAAGGACATGTGAATTGCCACTTGAGTAATAAGTAGGAGCTGAGCAAAAGGATGGGATTGGAATGGATATTCCCATGTTTGGGCGTCAGTCCTAAAGGGCATGACATCTTCAGTAAAGGATGAGGGAGTCAGTATGGCTGGAGTACTGGATATACAAAGGGGAGGAGAAGAAACAGAGTTGGGAAGAGAGATATATTTTGTGAACATGAGATTCTATGCTTCTGCTACCAGGAAGCATCAACTCTCACACATATGGGATTTGTAAAGGAAGCAGAAGATCTGGAGCAGGCACCCACCCACCTACCTACCCACCCTCCCACACGCCTCTTGGTCTTAATTGTCAACCTGTCCAAGCACATTGAGATAGTTGGGAGCTTTGGGCATGAGTCCTACTGAGTCAGCGGGCATTGGGTTCTTTCTTACATCCAAGCCAAGGCCACGGACCCCCAAGCCTGCAAGGCCACATGGGTAGCACAGACGAATGTTACAGGCTGGTGAGATAGTGGCAAAATGGAAAAATCACGTCCATGTAAAGAAGGAACCAATTCCAAGTAAGTGATGGTAAAACCACAGCAATTCATCGAGTCCCACACACTGTGGGCCCTATTTATCCCTGGTATCCTGTGTTCAGTCTTTGATAGTGTAATGAGCTAAGGTCACTTCAAGCCTATCATCCAATAAAGAACATTTCAACCAACTTGGAGCAAGCGATTAATCTAAATTTGAATTGCTCAATAAGGTCCTTAGTCCTTTTAGAGCATCTAGGAGAAGCAGACATTGGATTTACTTTTATATCAGACAGCATGATTAATGCCCAGAAGATACACTGTGGACTGACATAGCCAACACCCTGGTTTCCTTGGAGGCACTCACCTGTATCAATGTACTTTCTGTTACTGTAATAAAATACCAGAGACAGGCTGCTTTATAAAGACAAAATGGTATTCTTTTTCCCCTCACAGTTATGAAGGTTCAAGGGCATGGTGTCAGAATTGGCTCAGTTTTATGAGGACCTCGTGGCAGGTGGCATCATGGTGGAGCGAGTGTGAGAGGGAGAAGTCACATCATGAGAATTATGCTAATCTCTTCTGAGGGCATCACCTCCAATGACCTAAGGACCTCCTACGAGGCTCCACCTCTTAAAGGTCCCACTACTACTAACATCAGCACCCTTGGGACCAAGTCTCCAATACATGAACCCTTGGCAGATAAACCACCCTCAAACCATAGCATCAGGACCTATCTTTTAGATAACCCCAATCTCTATCTTTTAGAGAGAAATCTAAGGAAAAAAGAGATAAGGTAGAAACAATACCCACAACTGGACAGGATGGACTTGAAGTCTCAACTATTAAGTGGAGAAAGAAGAAAACCCCTCAAGGCTGCCCCACAGCCACTTGGTGATAATTTGCCTTCAGGTCCAGTGGCTGGCCAGCCTGGTGACCCCACGCTTTTACCACAGAGTCCTAATTGAACCACCACCCCCTTTCCTGCATTGGAAGTAATGTGCGTTAGGAAAATCAATCCATTTGTGGGGGAGAAACCAGACTGGTTTCCTGCTACTGCTCATATTTTCTCTAAAACCCCATTTTACTGGAACCAACATTGAAAAAAAACCCCAGCACATTTTATTCAAAACAAGGCAATATTGGTATTGACAGAGCCGCAGTGATAATGAGGACGATCAATTTCCCTCCTCCATTATGGGGCATCGAGCAACTTTGGAGCAAAGTCGTGGCATCATTAGACAAGACCAGCACTTCTCCCTTTGAAAACTTCCCTTTTCACTTTCTCTTTCCTTTCTTGCACATTCAGAGTGTAAGCATTCTTGTCTGGTGGGGGAAAAACAGCAAAAAGCCAAATTAAACCCAAATGAAACAATTCAAAAGTCCCCACCGCTGTATAAGTGAAGTGCCAGTAATAAAAGCTGGAGAGTGTAGACATTTCTTTAAAATTCTTATTAATAATACATTGTGATGTTATTTTTGCATCTTGCTTCATGTAGACTGTCTCCCCAACTCTCACCCCAAATTAAAAGAGTGCAGTTACCAAATGAAATAATCCAAGTTCTGGCAGGGGGAAGGCTCAAGGCAAGAGAGTGGCGGTTCCTTCACTGAGATGAGGAGAGCAGAGGAGGAGGGCGGAGGGTCGGCTTGGGTGGGTGTGGGAAGGGTTGGTTGGGACATCAGCAGGAGGATCCGGGGAAGTGTGTCAAGGAACTCAGTGGATTTCCATACAGAATAGTTCCTCAAAGCGAAAGTGATGAAATTGGGATGACTTTATGCAGATTAGTGTGGACATCTCTCCTGTGGTTTCTGGCCCCTGTAGGGCCCTGCATGTGCACCTGTCTGCTCTGGCTGGCTGCACAGAGTTAGTGTTTAAAGGGAAGGGGCTACAATGGTTTGGATACAGATTGTGTGTATTCCCCAGGGGTTCATGTGGTGGAAGCTTGGTCCTCAGGGCAGTGGTGTTGAGAGGTGGCGAGACCTTTAAGAGGTGGTGCCTTGTCGGGCACAGTTGCACACACCTGTAATCCCAGTACTTGGGAAGCTGAGGCAGGAGGATCACAGATTCAAGGCCAACCTCGACAACTTAGCAAGAACTTGTTTCAAAAAAAAAAAATAGAGAGGACTGAAGATGCAGCTCAGTGGGAGAGTACCCCTGGGTTCCATCCTCAGTAACACACACACACACACACACACACACACACACATACACACACCACACAGAGGTGGAGCCTACTGCAAGGTCATTGGGGGTGCTGTCCTTGGAGGAAATTAGCATATTTCCTATGAGGTCCCAGTAGGTTCTCAAGAGAGGGTTTTATAGTTGGGCACAGTGGTACACACCTATAATCCCAATACTTGGGAGGCCAAGACAGGAGGATTTCAGGTTCAAGGCCAGCCCCAGCAACTTAGCAAGATTCTCAGAAACTTAGTGAGACCCTGTTTTAAAATAAAAAAAATAAAATAGTCTGGGATTATAGCTCAGAGGCAGAGTGTCTCTGGGTTCAATCTCCGGTATACCCTTACTTCTCTAAAATGAGAGGGTTGTTATAAAAGAATAAATCTAGCCCTTCTCTGCTCTCTGTCTTCCTGTCCCATCATGTGACCTGTTCCTCTTGCATCATCGTCATGCTCCGGCAACATTGCTATCTACAAATAACACAGCCAAGGGGGCCCTCACCAGAGCCAAGCCAATGCCAGTGCCTAGCCCTTGAACCTCCAGAACTATATACTAAATAAGCCTTTTTTTGATACAGTACCCGGCCTCAGTTATTTCATTTTAGTGACAGAAAATGGACTCATAACAGGGACCATCTCCTTTGAGTGATGAGACCTTTCCTCGACAGAAGTCAACCATGTGGTCAGGCTAACAGCAATGTTGACAGAATGGTGACAATTCAGAATATCAGAGTCTTTCCCAGAAGGGAAGTTCTCCTGAAAAATCATTCTCATGCAGTTTTATGCCCACCAAATTTAAAATCAGAAGCGTTACTAAAGATAACCTAGAAATGGGGAATGCCACCAGTTTGAGGCAGGAGGTGCAGGTTCTGAGCATCTAAATAAACCTGTGGGGGGAAGGGAGGGGAGGGGAAGGCAGGTGGTGGAATGTGTGTTGGGCTGTGTGACCCATCCAATTAAAAGAAAATCTAGGAACTGATGATAACCATGTTTCTTTTCCATACACTCGATTCCCTGAACCATATATGCTACAGAATTGTGTTAGCATCCTATGGAAGAACCCGATCTTATTTCTGTTCCTTAGTGATAGAAACATACTCTTGTCCACCCCTTGACACAGTGCCCCTCAAATGACCATCCACATGGAAAGGAGGCAGTGGGACAGTGGAATGAGTTTGAAGTCCAGGGTCAAAGCCAGACTCCATTCTTACCATGTGGCCCTGGGCAATGAACTTCTCTGAGCTCAGTTTCCCCATTTGTAAAGTGGGGATGACCATAGCAATTACCTCTTAAATTTTCTCAGAGTTGCATAATCTATCCATGTTGAAATGCTTAGAGCAGGGCATGTGTATTAGTCAGTTTTTTGTTGCTGTGACCAAAATACCTGATGAGAACAACTTAGAGGAGGAAAGATTTATTTTGGCTCACAGTTTCAGAGGTTCAGTCCTTGGATGGCTGGCTCCAAGGCAAAAACATCATGGAGGCAGGAGGCAGGTATGGCAGAGGAAAGCTGATCAACTCATGGGAGCTAGAAGAAGAGAGAGAGAGAGAGAGAGAGATTGTGTATTAGTCAGTGTTTTGTTGCTGTGACAAAAATGCCCAATGAGAACAACTTAGAGGAGGAAAGGTTCATTTGGCTCGTGGTTTCAGAGGCTCAGTCCATGGTTGGCTGGCTCCAAGGGAGAAACATCATGGTGGCAGGGTGTGACAGAGGAAAGCTGATCAACTCATGGAAGTTGGAAGCAGAAAGAGATAGAGATAGAGATAAAGATAGAGTTAGAGCTAGAGATAGAGAAAGAAGAGGAAGCCAGGGGCACATACAGACCACCAGGCTACACCTCCAGTGATCCACTTCCTCCAACCATGCCCCACCCCTGAATCTTGCTGTGTTGCCAACACATGAGCTTTTCTGGGGGTGGGTGTTCCGAATCTAAACCATAATAGCTTGGCACATTCTCAATACCCAGGAAATATTCTCATCACAGGAAAAAATTTGGCCCTTAAAGCAAATGTTAGGTCTGCACTTCCTTCTACCTTGAATTGCTCCACAAATGTGTTCAGGGCTGTGGGAACCCCCTCCCCTCCCCAACATTGTCACTTCTCCACTAAAGCATGTCCTTCATGGTGCTGTGGCCCTCTGCTCAATGGTTTCTCCTTTAGACCACAAGTTCCTTAGGAGCAGGGACAATGTCTTACCCATTGTTGAATATGCAGAAGCTGATGTTGCAGGTCCACCTAATACTTGTTTGAGAAATGAGAGGAAGAAATGAAATGAGGGGGACCCCAAGAAAGCTTTCATGGGGAATGTGAGTAGAGGTGATCTGTGGCTCGGTGAGACCAGAGTGCAGTACTTGTGAGATAACGATTACAGCCGCCCTCTGTATCCACGGGATCCATATCACAGGATTCAACCAACCATGGATTGAAAATAGTCAAAAGAATTGTGTCTGTATTGACACAGTGGACTTTTCTTTGAGTCATTATTCCCAATATACTATAACAACTGTCTACACAGCATTTACATTTCATTAGGTATTATAAATCACCTAGAGATGGTTTAAAGTATGTGGGAGGGTATGCATAAGTTATATGCAAACACCATGACATTTTACATAAGGCACTTGGACGTCTGTGATTTGAGTATTCGTGGGGGATCCCGGCACATACTTCATGGACACTGAGGGAGGATGGCATTCAAATAAGTGCCTTCCTGGTTCCTTCCAGCTTTGTTCTGCTGGCCCAACCTAGACATCTGTGTCGTTGAAACCTGTGAAAGGATGTGGGTGCCTCAGGGTGGGTTCCCAGGCAGTGGAGCTGAGATGGGGGCGCAGGTACACTGTCAAGGGAGGCACTAAGGAGAAGGGAAGGGATGGCACAAGGAAAGTGCTGAGGGAGCAGGAGCTGGCTTGAGCCCGAGCCACAGCCAGGAGGGCTCTGAAGCATGAGTTGCACCTCAGATTCTGGAGGGTGCTGGTCTCATAAGCTACAGTCTGGTGTGCATGTATGTGTGCATGTGGACGTATGCATATGTGCACATACAATGCATGTGAGCGTGCATATGTCTGCATGCACATATAAATGCGTGTAGGTATATGCATGCATAGGTGTGCACATGCACATATATGCATATAGGTGTGCCCACGTGTGTGTATGTATATGAATGCTTGTGTACACATGTATCTGCAGGTAGGGGGCTACATACCCCTGGGCAGGGTGGCCTCTACCTGGCGGGGAAGGGGCAGCCATGATTGTCCACCACCACCTGGAGAAGGAGGTCTGATCAGGGAAGAATACCCGAGGCAGACGAGGGTGCAGGGGCATGGGCTACGGTGGGCACAGTCGCCTTGTGGCAAGTCAAACCCCAGGCCTCTTTGGGAGTCGGCCAAGGTCGCCTGCAGGGTATCCCGCTCTCGAGTCCTCACACCTCTCTCTGGTTACTTCTTAGCTTTCTGAGGAGATCCAGTGTGCCCTGGCCAGCCACCTTCAGTCCCTGGTGAAATCAGAGAAGAACCGCCAGGTCATGTGTGAGGCGGGGATGCTCAGGACCCTCATGGTCTCCTGCCGCGGGGCCCTCTGCACTGACAGCAGCCCCCTGCACTCAAGACTCATCAGGATTTTTGAAAAGCTTGCTTCCCAAGCCATCGAGCCGGATGTGTTAAGGTACCGCGTGCGCTAGATATTAAACGGGACAGAGCCCACTGCGGGGTAAGGGGCACACCGTGGGCAATAAAGCGTGCAGGGATGGTGTCCCGGTGCTCTTCCCACCCCTCCTTGTTCTCCACCCAGTGGTGTGCCAGGGCTCACAAAGCACATGGCAGTCTCCCATAGCCATGTGGTCTGGGGATCAGATCATCGAGGGAGCAAAGCTGGAACTGAGTCCAGAGGAGAGGATGGAACTGGGCAACTAGGTTCTGCTGGGAGGGTTGGGGCTAGGAGCACCTTTAGAAACTTATAAGCAGCATGCATCACAAAGTCTGGCTTGAGGCTTCTAACCTCGCCAGCTCTCTGGGCTGGGTGACTGGACAGGGATACCCTGTCTCTGCACCGCTTTAGAAAAGGACATTTCAAGGCAAGGGTGGGGAAGGGTTCAAAGAGCGCTGGGCATCTGGGGAAGTGGTCCTGATAGAGATGAAGAAAACTGCTGCCTGCAAAATGTCTTCTTTTGTTTCTCTTATATGTGATGCTCTTCAGACAGTTTCTAGGTCTTGGAATTACCCCACCTCTGTCTGCAACAAAAATTCTCAATTCATCTCATGGGCATGGAGGCAATCCTGGCTGCTCAGGTGAGCAGGGAAGGAATGGGAGCAGGTCTATGGGAATGGAAAAGGAATGCTATTCCTAGCGAGGGATCATTCCTAATAGATAGAAAGTGGACACATTTAAAAAATGGTTTTGCATGCTGCTCGCTGGAGCAAATGAAGTAAGCACAGGGATCAGGGCCCTGAAGAAAGGCCGGATCCAGGAAGATCCGCCTTTTCCATATCAGACAGGTGGTGGTGGGTACCAGCTTGACCTTGACCCCTTCAGGCCCCAGATTGTTAAACAGTGATGGAGTGTTCCTTCATGATCCAGCAGTAGTTGATACTGCACTGGACGGAGGTGTGCATCGAAGCTTTCTGCATAGTTCACAGCTCAGGGCTGAGTTAGTGGGTGATGCCCGGCGTCAGGCCTGTTACCTACCTGGGACAATGCTTCCCCAGGGAGCCAGCCTGGAGCAAAGGAAGTCATGGGCACCTTGAATGTAAGATCACATAAGGCACTGAGGTAGGGTAAAGGCCCAGTTGGGAAACAAGAGTGCAGAATCAGGCTTGGATTGAGTTGTCAGAGTTGGGAGCTAAGAACGTTCAAGGAGACTGGCTGCTGTGGGGGACAGAGCAGGGGTCAGTGAGCCAGTACAAAGCCCCAGCTAGTAACTCCAGTGTGGCAAGCATGCCACAGGCAGCAGCAGAAGATACTGCTGGGAAAGGGGGAGCATGCTGGAGTGAAAGGGATGAGTTGTTAAGCTGAGCAGACTGTCACCACCATCCAGTGTTAGCAAAATCAATAGAGCCCAGGCTGGGGAAGGTGGAGAAGGCGCAGGAGACCTGCCTGCCTTGTATTTAGGAAGTGCTTGGTGATGCTGGGTGTGGTGGTACACACCTGTAGTCTCAGGACTTGGGAGGCTGAGACCAGAGGATCAGAAGTTCAAGGCCAGCCTCAGCAACTTAGCCAGACCCTCAGACCCATAGCAAAAGAAAAAAAGGAAGTGCCTCATGACTTTGCAGACTGCTTGGGGCAGCGGCAGGTACACCAGGGATTTTGCCAGAGCAGGTGTAGAAATGCACTGGGCAAGACACACCCCTTCTCTTGCTGTCTTAGGGTCACAGGCAGCAGACCTGGGCGCGGTGGAGGGACCTGCCGATGCCAGCCCGTGCCCTGGCGTGCCTCAGGAGCGCAGGTCCTCAGGAGCACAGCAGGATTCCACCACTGCCCTCCAGACAGCGTTGAGCCTCATTTCTATGACCTCCCCGCGCAACCTGCAGCCTCAGAGGGCGGCCCTGGCTCCGTCGTTTGTGGAATTTGACATGTCCGTGGAAGGTTACGGGTATGGATGACTTTCGTATATGTGGAACATGATTTATTAATTTTCCAAGGCCTCTGACAAGTTATAATAGTGATTGCAAAATTGTAGCTCCCATCAGTTCTCACCCCTCAAGCAGGGGGTCCTGGATGCCCTCTGACCAGTGGCCTGTCTTGGCACTGTCCCTAGCCATGGAGGATGTGTCCCTCTTCCCTGTTGTGACTGCCTTCTGGAAATCCCTTCCATCCTGTCCAGCCTCCAGTGTGCTTCCTCATTCATGGGCTATCCCAACAGCACCACCCGCCTCTGTCCTAGGGGCCTCGTGGGCTAAGAGGGGTGCAGCCCCGGCAGGAGGACAGAGGGGGAGAGGTCACGGCTCAGACTAGCGGTGTTGCTGCCAGAGGGTGGCTTGCAGTCCAATGACCTGAGGTGCTTTCTTGTTTCCAGCTGTTTGTTTATTCCCACCCTGTCTACGGTTATGGGAAGCAGCACTGAGTACTCTGTCTCTGGAGGAATTGGGACAGGTAAGCATTTTCCAGGTGGTTTAGCTCCTCACCTGTCCCTAGGAAGATGTCCTTGGGGAGTTGTAGCTGCACATTTTTTCACATGATCTTTCCAGAAGCATGATCTTCTCTTTGGTACTATCTGTAGACAGTCATCGCCTCTTTCCCCTCCCCCCCCCTCTCATCATACTGGGAATTGAACCCAGGAGGCACTCTACCTCTGAGCTGCACCCCCAGCCCTATTTTATTTTTTATTTTTAAACAGGGTCTCACTAAGTTGCTGAGGCTGGCCTCAAACCTGCAATCCTCCTTGTTTCAGCCTCCCAAGTACTGGGATTATAGGCTTGCACCACCACACCTGGCTTGAGTCATCCTTTCACTGCTAAGATGCTTATACCTTTCTAGGAACAAGTATCCCATTCACTGTGCACTCTAAGGGCTTAGCCCATGGCTAGGGCCTCCATTAGCACTGACAGACTGAGTGGGTGACTTGGGTCGCCGAGCCTGGGTTTGATTCACTGTGCTGGTGCCTGTGCAGACCAAGATGGACACATGGCCCCCTTCCAGCTCTCTCTGGAGAGGAATATATTTTCTGGGCAAGTCATTGGCATGTGGCTCCCGTGGGGTCAGACTGGGACCTGGGCATGCTTTGCATAGCACTGCACTCAGTTGGAGACCTGCTGGGCAGGCAAGTGCCCAGTGTAGCCTGAGTCCAGCTCCCTGTGTTACGAGAACCGAGTTCTGTGTGCTGAAAGCATTGCCTTCATGGTCCATCAGTGTGGGGCAAACCTCTTTCCACGTGAGTGTGACACTCAGTGTGCTGACACGGCTGCGGATTCTGCCCGCTCAGTGAGGACAGGGGCCCCATCTCTACCGCCACCTCTATTATGGGATGGGAGGGAACAGGACTTCCTCAGAGTGTGTCACTTCCCTGACCGAGGCTCTGCTGAGCTAGGCCAGCATCCTCCTCCACAGGGAACACAAAGCCTGGCTTTAGATCAGCTGGCCAGGGGTCCAAATGGTGACAAAGGACAGGGACAGTGGTGGCTTCTCCACTCCTCAGCAAGGCAGCATGAAATGATGGGGGAGAACGGGATTGGAGAGGTTTGGAAGACCGAGGCTCAAGTCCTGGCACAAATATTACTTATTTCCAGTGAGCCTCCTCTTCTAGCTATTAATAGTGAGACCACAGCATCCTCTGCTTCATGGCGTTGAGATGAGGTGGACGGGAGTTGGGCAGGGCACAGAGAGGGCAGTGGGCACTGCGGAGCCCAGGCAGAGCCCAGCGAGTGTAAACTTGCTCCTCAGCAGGACAGAGGCTAAAGCCGTGCTTGTGTTCTGACCCCAGGGGCTGCCAGACCATTCCCTCCACCCGGGGGCCTGACCTTCTCCTGCTGGTTCCTGATTAGCCGCCAGGCTTCTGTCATGGAGGGCCACCCGCTGCGCCTCCTAACCCTAGTGCGCCACCTGGCCAGAACCGAACAGCCCTTCGTCTGCTTCTCCATCAGCCTCTGCCCAGATGACCTCTCCTTGGTTGTATCCACAGAAGAGAAAGAGTTCCAGCCCCTGGGTAAGACATTGAGATACTGCGCTGCTTTTGCACACAACTGGGATGCAGGAGGCTGAGTTAGAAGCTCTTGACATGGGCATGCTTAGAAGCCTGGTGACCTCCTGCTCCTCCTCATCTTTTAAAATTGCTCCCTTGAGTTTCACACCTGGTAGAAGGTCTAACCAAATATTTGTTAGGTCCCACTGTGGCCGGGCTCTAGGACTATATCAGATAGATAAGATCCCAGCCCTTGGCGCAGCTTCAGAATTATGCTTAGTGAGCCAGGCACAGTGGCACATGCCTGTAATCCCAGTACTTGGGAAGCTGAGACAGGAGAATCATTGGTTGGGGGCTAGCCTCAGAAACTTAACGAGACTTTCAGCAACCTAGTGAGACCCTGTTTCCAAAATAAAAGATAAAAAGGACTGTGGTATATCTTGGCAGCAGAATTCCCCTGGGTTCAATGCCTATTACCAAAAAAAAATATATATTATGCTCAGTGGCTTTCTAGAAACACAGCCCTGCCCTGTCAGAGTGGCCATGGATGGATCTCTAGGTTTTGCCTCACTGGGACATGAGCTGCATGATCTCCTGGGCAAGGTTTGTGATGAATACACATAACCCAGCTGGAGCTGAAGCGGCCTGAGACATGTCCACAAATGCTCAGCCCCAAATCCAGAGGGCTGGCCAAGGCTCAGCATGGCTCCTGGGCACCTGACCCTCCTCCAGTAGGTGCTGGTGGCCACTCCGGGCTCTGCCCTTTGGACCTCACCCTTGTTCTCCAAGTTCCCTGCCTGAGAAGGCCAAGCCCAGTGTATCTGGGCCACCTGTTCCTCTTGTGTGTTCTGAGAGTCACTGTTTCATAGCGGGTGGAATATCCAGAGCGTGGCTGATGGCCTCAGCCCACAGCAAGGCTGCCTATCTCCTGTCTCTCTCAGGACTTGGCCTGCACACGGGCGCCACTGTGGAGGCAGCCTAATGTGGGTAGACTCTGGCCAGAGCCTGAGTCCTGGGCTTAAATCCTGGTTGCATGACTGTGGGCTAGTTACCTGAGCTCTCTGTGTCTTCATGTGGTAAAATGGGAGCAATGGTATCACTACCTTTCTTGTGAAAATTAAATGAGTTAGTACTTATAACGGTGCTTAAGCTGGTGTCTGGCACAGTCAGAATTCAAGGGATGGTGGCTGCTGACGCTATGTCATTTTGAAGAGAAGAGGGCTAGGCTATGGCTCTGCAGGAACAAGGCCATGTGGGTTGACCTGGGATATCAACCTCCGCAGCACTGAGTGGCTGCAGCGTGATGTCCCACATGAGGTCCAAAGGTTCTGTTCTCTTCCAGACGTCATGGAACCCGAGGATGAGTGTGAGCCCTCTGCAGGACGCCAGCTTCAGGTCAAGTGTGGCCAGCTGCTGGCTTGTGGCCAGTGGCATCACCTGGCTGTGGTTGTCACCAAGGAAATGAAAAGGAATTGTACAGTTTCTGCCTATCTGGATGGACAGGTCATTGGCTCAGCCAAGGTGAGCTGCTTTTCGTGAGTTGTGCTCAGCCCATGAACGTGCCTCCTGGCCCTACCACCCTGGTGTGGCCTTCATTCAGTTCTGTGTTTTCTTTTGGTAGCCAGTTTGGTATCTAATGAGCTCCTTTTGCTGTCCAAGATATTGGCTGAGCTCAGAAATGAAAAGGACATCTTTAGAAAATGGACCAAAGGTCACAGAACCAGGGCAGAGAGCAGGACATGGGGCCAGACCCGTACAAATAGTCATGAGAAGATAGATAATATCTGGGATGCACAAAGCAAAGCTTCTCACACTGTAAGGTGCCAATTCCCCAGGGAGGTCTGAGCAGCGGCTAAGGTCTGAGGTTTCTAAGAAACTTCCTGGTGAGGCCAATGCATCTGGTCTGTACACTACCCATAGGAGCAAGACACTGACATATCCTGCCTTATTTAGAGCAAGACCAATGAGGAAGGTAACAGAAGGCAAAGGTGTAGATGGAGGAAGCTGCTCCTCAATCTTTTTTAGAGACATCCAGTGTATTACGGAGACCAAGGTGCTGACAGGCATGCTCCAGGCAGTAGCCACTGTCAGAGATCCCCAAGGAAGCCAGAGGCTGGGCCCCAAAAGACCAGGGAGGGAAGGTACAACTGGATTTCCACCCAGGTGCCAGAGAAAGTGTCTCACCCGGGCTGTGTTCTAGAATCACCTGGACAGGCTCCTTTGCATAGACTGTACCCCAGATCAATGACATCAGAACCTCTATGGGTCAGGTAACTTGACAGCTTAGTAGTTTTCAAAAATTTCCAGGTGTTTCTAACACACAGTCATAATGGTGAACCTTAAGAGTTGCAGGGCTTCTCAATTTGGGTCGTGCTGATAATTTTATTTTAAGTCGAGGCCTGTTCTGTGTATATTAGGATGTCTAGCCAGATGCCATATCACTCCTCCCCCATCATATGCTGCCCATTTGTGATTACCCAAAGTGTCTCTAGACATTGTCATGTCTCCTGAGGAGCAAAGTTACCTCAGGTCAAGAAACATTAGGTTAGACCCACCTACATTCTGTAGAATACCGACAAATAAATTTGACACTATCTTTTGGAAAAATTATTTTATATAAAAAAGGCAGTGGTAACCAGAAAGATTTTAGAAGAAGCATAAGAAACACAGGTCTTTAAAATGTGAAGTCAACTTTTTTCCAATGATTAACAATTCTAGTCCCTGCTGAGCATGATGGTGCACACCTGTAATCCCAATACATGGAAAACTGAGACAGGAGGATTGCAGGTTCCAGGCAGCAACTTAGTGAGATCCTGTTTCAAAATATAAAATAAAATAGGACTGATGGTGTAGCTAAGAGATAGAATGCCCTTGGTTTCAACCCCCAGTACCATCAACCACAAAAACAAACAAACAAGTCCTTCTCCCTCCCTCTCTCCTTTTTTCCTCCCTCCATTTTCCCTTCCACTTTTAAATATGCCTACTGTATATTAAAATTACTTGTTTATGTATAGAAAAATCATGCTGAGATTTTGATAGGAATTGCATTATAGCTATAGATCCCTTGGGAGGAAAATGACATCTTTGTTGTAGTGATTTTTCCTATCCCTGAACATGGTACACCTCTCCACTTATACAGGTCTTCTTTGCCTTTTTTTGTTATCATTTTGGGATTTTCAGTATACATATCCTGTACAGATTTTACTAAGTATGTCATTTTCTTTTGAACCATTTTAAATGCTATGTCATTAATTTTAGTTTCTGTTGGTTCATTGTCAGTGTATACATATACAATTGATTTTTTGTGTATTGGTTGCATATCTTGTGACCTTGAAGAGCTTATTAGTTCTAGCTACACCCCCACCCCTATTTTTTATACTTTATTTTGAAACCGGGTCTCACGAAGTTGCAGAGGGCCTCACTAAGTAGCTGAGGCTGGCCACGAACCAGGATCCTCCGGTCTCCGCCTCCTAAGTACTGGGATTACAAGCGTGTGCCACCACGCCTGGCTAGTTCTAGGAAATTTTAAAAAAGATTCCTTGAGATTTTTTATATGAACTTGCCATATGCAAATGAAGACTATTTTATTTTTACTTCTTTAAGAGTTGGCTATAATTATTGTTAGTTCATAAAACTTTATTAATGTGCGAATACTGACTGAACATTTAAGTTCTTAGTGGAATGACTGGAGAGAGAAAGGTGAATTTCTATGTCTCTATGTTTCTTATCAAATTTGTTTCCAAAGGCAGCATCAGTTTTTTTTTTTGTTACTCCCATCTGCATTCTATAAGTTGTTTTGCTGAACGATTCTCAGATTTGAGAGTTATATTTAAAATTTTTTAGATAAAATAAAATTTTATTTTGGTATGAGAATGAGGTTCATCATGTCATATCACCATGCATTTATTTGATTAATCTTGATATTAACCACTATTTACTTCCTCCTTCTTTTACATTTTAACAGATGTTGTACATTCAGGCCTTACCTGGGCCTTTCCTTTCAATGGATCCCTCTTCATTTGTGGACGTTTATGGATATATTTCAACTCCTCGTGTTTGGAAACAAAAGTCTTTGTTAATCTGGCGTGTTGGCCCTACATACCTCTTTGAAGAAGCTATATCAATGGATACTCTGGAAGTTATTATCAAACTTGGCCCAAGATACTGTGGTAACTTCCAGGCTGTGCATGCTCAAGGTATGGAGTGTTTTGATTTATAATGCTTTTGCTGATATTAGTTTTTAAGTGGACATCCAGTTATTTATAGCATATTTATAAAGAATAAACTCAGCACAGGCCAATCATTAAGGAAGACCTCTGTCATTGGATCATTATATATTTACAGCCCAACAGAAAATGTCACAGAAAAGGAAATGGCAATATCCTTTAGATTTCAATTCCAGAGCACCTAATGGAAGTGGGTGGGTGGGTAATACCAGCAGCAAAGAAAGAGAGAAGAGAATGAGATAAATAGGCTACATTCCTTTTAATGAAGAAGCTTTTTAACTAAAGTATACTGTAGTCTTCAATTATTAAACAGGCAGACGAAACAGCCACATTTTCAGTATTGATTGCCGGCTGTTCAAGCAGGGAGCATAGCTCTCTGTGCTCTGTCATGTCAGGAGGTCAGTTCCCATCTGGGAAGAATTATACATGCATCTATGTATGAAGGCCTTGTGTTTCTGTCTCCAGGCCCATGTCTTGTTTGAACTTTATTTCCTGTGGCAAATGGCATTGACGAGAGCAATGGGACTAGGTCAGGTCCAAAGCCAAAGTTTCACTCCCTCTATATTTACACCACACTTCTCTAGCAGCGCGTTGCTCTCGTTAACCTGGGGATCTGCGTCCTAATTCCTAGTGAGATGTGTACCACGGCCACACAGCTCATGGAAAATATCAGGCATTTCAGCCCAGCCTATTACCATTTTTTTATACACCAGATTTTTCATCACTTTTAGGATGGTCTTGGATAAACTTGATAGATGTTTGTATTACTTTATTAGTGTATTGAAATTATACATCAGAGGGAGGTTCAATGTGATAAAAACATACATGTACACAGCTCTTGGTATATTTCCCTCCATATTCCACCCATTTCCCTTCCTCTTTGCCTATTAGTGAAATTGGTAGTAATACCTCTATACATTGGTGTGTGTGTGTGTGTGTGTGTGTGTGTGTGTGTGTGTGTTAGTAGAAATTGAATCCAGAGGCATTCTACCTCTGAGCTATATCCTCAGTTCTTTTTTAATGTTTTTTTGAAACAGGGTCTTGCTAAGTTACTAAGAGTCTCACTAAGTTGATGAGGTGGGCCTGAATCTGTGATCCTCCTGTTTTAGCCTCCCAAATACTGGGATTACAGATGTGTACCACCATGCCTGGCTCCATTGTATTTTTTGAACTGTTTTCTTCTTCAATCCTCCCTCCTCCCATTACTAACTCCCTCCCTCACTCACCTTCTACTACTCCATAGGTCTCTGCATTATTTAAAGTCCTTCATACTCCCTATTTTCTCGCTTGCTTCCACATAGGAAAGAAAACATACAACCCTTGTTGGTAGATGTTTTAAGCTCTGGTGATGCCTCTATTTAATAGAAGGGTTAATATCTAGAGCTTTATTGTGTCAGAGAAGCACAGGTAGGGGGAAAACATATGACATACAAATACACAACATGCAAAACATGTAATATAATAGCATGTGAACATCCTCTCCATGACTACTTTGCCACATGGCAATAGGTATTTAATTGTCCGAGGATCAATTTCTTTCTCTGTAAAGGGAGACTAGAACTGATAGAAGATGTATTGCTATAGGAGAGGACTTGGACAGTGAAGCTACACCCCTTCTGGCAGAGGAAAAGATTTCCTTCGGTCTTCATGTAGCCAGCTCCTCCGTCACCAGTGTAGTAGACATCAGAAATGCCTACAATGAGGTGGACAGCCGCCTGATCGCCAAGGAGGTACACCTGCTGACTTTACTTGCTGTTCCCTGTTGGAGTCTTGACCTCATGACTTGCTTTGGCTTCTAGTGCCTAAGCAAACACTAGTTTGTGTTGGTCTATGTGCCAATGGATAGATGCCTGCATGCATACTTCTCAGAACATTTGTTAAAATACCCTATGCTTCCCTCCCTGTTAGCATACCCAGGACTGATCTTCCTTTTGGATACTACTGACTCACCAATGTTATTGATCCCTTTTTTTTGAGTTGCTATGATTTTTTTTTATTTTAATTTTTGTTTTTTATTTTTACTTATGGTACCGGGAATTGAACCCAGGGGCATTCTAACTCTGAGATACACCCCCATCCCTTTTTATTTATTTATTTATCTTGAAACAGGCCGTCTCTAAGTTGCTGAGGGCCTCTCTAAGTTGCTGAGGCTGGCCTTGAACCTGTAATCCTCCTGTCTCAGCCTCCCAACTACTGGGATTATAGGTATGTGCTGCCATGCCTGGCTGATTTTTCTTTCGACACTAAACTTGCAAAATAGTAAGCAAACGTATGTAAATGAAGAAGCCATTGGATTTACTACTTCCCAATTCCTGCATAAAGATTTATTTTGCTTTCAGGGCTGATAAGTTTTAGGTGATGTGTTTATATTCTCTTCATTGTCATGGACAGAGGGCCCTCCAGAGTAGGGGTGTCAGGAACTATGTCCTACGAAGCACCAAAGCTGTACCATACTGCACAATGCACCTTCTCATGGAGGGGACCAGGACTCCTGTCTTTTTTTTTTTTTTTCCTGGTACTGTGGATTGAATCCAGGGATATTCTACCACTGAGCTACACCTCCAGCCATTTAAATTTTTTTTCTTTTAAATTTGAAACAGGGTCTTGCTAAGTTGCTGAGGCTGGTCTCAAACCTGCGGTCCTCCTGTCTCAGTCTCCCAAGTGCTGGGACTATAGAGATGCCTGGCTGACTCCTGTCTTCTTGCCCCTGTAGAATTACTAGAAGTTAGGCTTTTCAGAGCCTAGACAACCCTAGACTGAAAAGGAAGCAGCCCTTCCTTAGTAGTTTTGTTCACCTGCAGTTTTCCTTGAGTTTTTCCTGTCCTGATGTCCTCACTGTGGACACGTGGGATGAGTACAGATTCTATAACTAAAGCTGCTCACTTAGTTAAGTCGCAGCCTTGGAGCAGGACAGGGAGACCCACATTTTTGCTTTGGTCTCTCAACTTCAGTCCAAGCATTATGCATTCACTTATCATTGCTTATGGAGTGCCAACCCCAGGTCAGGCCTTGGGGTACCTGTTCTCAGGAGCTCATGAACGACACTCCTTCTTTTCCAGGAGTTTCTTAGGATTAATTGCTGCCATTTTCTCTAGATGAACATTTCATCTCGTGACAATACCATGCCCATATTCTTGCTGCGAAATTGTGCTGGACACCTCTCAGGTGCTCTTCGGACCCTTGGAGCTGTTGCTGTGGGTCAATTAGGTAGGTCAAGCAGCAAATCTTTGATAGTGCTCTTTGGGAAGAAGGACAGTGCACCCTAGGCTTCTAGAGGGGCAGGTAGAATGGAACACAATGGAGAGGGAGGATGGGGAAGGCCAGAGTTGGGAATAAACCCAGACAGAGAGTTGGTCTTCCAGAGAGCATAGAGATCACTTCACCTTGCTGCATCTCTTTGGTAGTGAACTCAGCTAGCAACCAGGCCGACATCTATGCACAGCCAGAGCCTATCTAGTGAGTACAGTGGGGCTTGTGAGCACAGACAATGGCTGTGGTTTTTGTCACCATGCAATGGGACAAAAACAAACCAGCGAGCTGGTGCAAGGGTGCAGTCCAGCAGGATCTAGAGGACAGTCAAGAGCCAGAGGTTGTCAGAGCAACCAGGAAATGGAGGCACAGAGGGCATCCAGTTCACCCGGCATTCTGGATTTAAGACAGAGGGTGCCAAAACTATTTTGGCCTTCTGATGATACAGAGAGGCTTCCACGCAGGATCCCTCAGCCACCTAAGACTTTCAGGGCCCCTACCTTTCCTCCTGGCCTGTCCCAGTGTAGGCTCCTCTGGCTGTGCACAGACAGTGACATGGGCAGCCCCTCACTGTACATGCTGCCGGGACTCTGCATTGTAGCTAAGCTGTGCAGTTCTGATGGAATGCCACCTTGTCCCACACAGGGGTGAGGGTGTTTCACTCCAGCCCTGCTGCCAGCAGCTTGGACTTCATTGGCGGGCCCAGCATCCTTCTGGGCCTCATCTCCTTAGCAACAGATGACCACACCATGTATGCAGCTGTGAAAGTCCTGCACTCCGTCCTGACCAGTAACGCCATGTGTGACCGCCTGATGCAGCATATCTGTGGCTACCAGGTAATCCCACCCTCCTGCTGAGCCTGGACCTTCCCCAAGAGCTGTCATCCTGAGCAGTAGGGACAAGCGTCACCTGCACCAGTGACCTTTCCTTTAGGGTGACTTCTAGATAAGGGCAGCTGAAAGCCCTCAGGTCCTGAGACTAGCGTCGTCACAGCAGAGGAGGGCCAGGTGACAACCAGCCTGAGAGGAGCTCTGTTTGAGTTGGGCATGTTTGTCTGACTGTGGCTTCTGGAACTTTCAGTAACAGATTCCAGAATCATTGTGGTCTCCTCTCTTAGAGTCTAGAACACTGGCTAAGAGCCCAGGCCACAGAGCTAGACTGCCAGAGTTGAAATCTGCCTCCTCTTGTTTGTTATTTAGCCTTAGACGAATTGTTTACTATCTCTGCCTCAATTTCCCCACCTTACTGGTGCATCAGGGCTGCAGTGAGCATTGCATGATTTCACACAAGTGAAGGGCTTAGAGTTACGCCCAGCCCAGAATAAGTACTCCAGAAATGTTAGCTACTTTTAGTTCTTAATCTTTTCCCACCTCAGTTCCCTCATGTGTAAAATGGGAAGAACTGCACCTGCTGTATGTGGTTGTGATGATTACAAGTGCTAATGCACATGACAAGCTTAGAAGGGCACCCATAGCACAAAACTGCTGCATACATGGGCTGTGATTGTCACTGCTATTCACAGTTGATAAGGTCTGATGAGACACGAATACTGCCCTCCAGTAACTGCCTGCCCTGGGACAGGCTGGGAAGAAAGGTAGGGACTCTGAACATCTTAGAGGGCTGAGGGTCCTGTCTGGAGACCTGTGTGTATCATCAGAAAGCCAAGACAGCCCAAGAGTTTCAGCTTGGCAGCCTCTGGACCTGCAGGGAGTACACAGAAAGTGGATTTTTGTTTTGTTTTGTTTTGTTTTTGCGGTACCAGGGATTGAACCCAGGGGTGTTCCACCTCCGAGCTACCCCTGGCCCTATTTTTTATCCTTTATTTTGAAACAGGGTCTCACGAAGTTGTGGAGGGCCTCACTAAGTAGCTAAGGCTAGCCGCGAATTTTTCTAAAGCAACTTTCAACCATCATAATTAGGCCTGGGAGCTGAGGAGAAAAGAGCTATCAGATTACAGATACGTGAAAAAAGTGACCAGAACAGTCTGAAAAGAGAGTGTGTATTTGCTGATCACAATCAAGGCTCTCCAAGGGCATGTTAAAGAGGAGGACAGGGAGAGAAAGTAGACTGTGTCAGAACAGGAAGGAGGGAGTTGAGCAGTGCAGGAGAGGAGCTGCCAATCCCAGTGAGGTGGATGAGCACCCGGATGCCAGTGGGTGGCTGGCAAACCTGAGTTTTGTGTGACCGTTGTCAACACGGAGGTATGATTTGGTGGGCTTCATCTTTCTGGTATCTGAGATGGGTTTGGGCTACGAGTTCATCGCTGGGATCCCAGTGCCTTTCTGCCCTGGAACGGATGCCTGTCCCTTGCTAGCTTTTGGTGTCTCTGGTGGCTGCAGCCTGAGCAAGACCAGGTGTAACTGGGTTCATGGGCAGTTGCAGGATTCCTGGTGATGCTTCAACATCTGTGAGATGGTTATGTATGAAAGGATCCAGTAAAATAAAATGAGAAAGATCACCAAGAAATGAAGGAGAAAACAGGGGGAGAGTGGTATTTGGAAAACACAAGGGAAAGATTCAAGGAGAAGAGGGAGTCCCACTGAGAGGTCCAGTCATGTAAAAAGTGGACATTAGCAGGGAAGTAGCCACAGAAGCCGGTGAGGGATTCTCTTCTGAGAACATGGGAACAAACCCCTCCAGAGAGCAGGGGTTTCCAGACTGGACTGACTCAAGGTGCTGGGGAAAGAGTTCTAATGGTGCCCTCATGAGGATGTTGGTTTGTGTTTTAACCTTTTTAGATCATGGCATTTCTCCTGCGGAAGAAGGCCTCTCTTCTAAACCATCGCATTTTTCAGCTGATCCTCTCAGTTGCTGGTACTGCAGAGCTGGGCTTCAGGTCATCTGCTGTCACCAACATGGGTATCTTCCAGCATGTTCTCTGCAATTTCGAGGTAAATCAGGGACTGGCCCTTAGGCCTTCAGGAATGTGTGATGATAAAATATAATAAGAAATTCTGGAGTTTCCTCAAAGCCCAGCAGGTCAGATTCCTCCATAGTCATGATGCAGTAAGAGAGAAAAACCACAAAAGCTTTGGAGCTCAGAGACTCTGGTTTAAAAACATTTCCTTAGATGACATTAGCAAAGTTGAATGACAAGGACAAAACCTTTACAAACAATTTTTAGATCATTGATAAGTTTTGCCAAACTGCTGATAGCTAAGGATGTTAACTGAAGAATAGCATGTTAGAATTTTATTTTGGGAGCTGGGCGTGGTGGCGCACGCTTGTAATCCCAGTACTTTGGGAGGCGAAGACCAGAGGATCCGGGTTCGCGGCCAGCCTCAGCTCGCTCTCTCTCTCTCTCTCCTTAGCGAGGCCCTCTGCAACTTCGTGAGACCCGGTTTCAAAATAAAGTATAAAAAAAAAATAGGGCCGGGGGTGTAGCGTGGAGGTAGAACGCCCCTGGGTTCAATCCCCGGTACCGCAAAAAAAAAAAAAAGAATTTTATTTTGGGTATGTTACTCTGGTGGCAAGAGCCTAAGGCAGGAAGATTGTCAAGAGATGGTTGCAAAAATTCAGGTGGAAGGTTTTGAAACTTAAACTGAGGCAACGGTGGTAGGATAAAAAGGAGGATGAATGAAGAAACTGTAAGTCAAATTAGAGTGACTTAGAATTGAATGATAAGGGCAATTCTATGTATCTAAACATGATGGATTTGCTGCTGAAAGCAGGGCTTACAGAGAAATTTAAAGTCACCAATGTGCATATCAGAAAAAGAACATTTTAAAATTAATGAATGGAGTTTCTAGTTCAAAAGATTTGAATGACCAACCAAATAAACAAAATAAAACTCAGAGGAAGAAAGAAGGAAAAAGTAAGCCAGGCATGGTGGCGCACGCTTGTAATCCCAGTACTTTGGGAGGCGGAGACCGGAGGATTCGGGTTCACGTCCAGCCTCAGCTCTTTCTCTCTCTCCCTCTCTCACTTTCTCTCCCTCTCTCTCTCTCTCTCCTTAGTGAGGCCCTCGGCAACTTGGTGAGACCCGGTTTCAAAATAAAGTATAAAAAATAGGGCCGGGGGCGTAGCACGGAGGTAGAACGCCCCTGCGTTCAATCCCCGGTACCGCAAAAAAAAAAAAAAAAAGAAGGAAAAAGTAAAGATGAGGACATCAACTAGTAAAATAGGAAAACAAAACAAAACAAACAAAATGAAAACATACACAAAGGATAACCAAAGCCAACTCTGGGTCTCATAAAATAGACAAATCTCCGCTAAGACTGGTCAAGATCTGGGGATGTAGAGCATTTGTTTAGTCTACATGAGGCCCTAGTTTCCAACCCCAGCATCAAAACAAACAAACAAACAAACAAATAAATAAAATAAAAATAAAAGAGAAAAAGAAGGTGCAAATAAAAATCTTAGGAAGGAAAAGGGGAGAATACTACAGAAGATTGAGAAAACAGGTAACAAGAAAATAAGATTGGAAACTTTGTGCCAATAAGTTAGGAAACTTGGCTCACTTGAACATTCTCCTAGAAAACTTACATTTTTAAAGCTTATTCAAAAAGAAATAAAAATAATCTAAACAATCCCATAACCATCAAATAAATAGAATCACTGGTTTGAGTCAGAGAAAGGGAAAGTACTGGTAAATGAAATTGACCAAATTATGTTATGTGCAAGTATGAATATATCACAATGAATCCCATTACTATATATCATAATACACCAAAAAAGTCTAAAAAATAAAATATACATTTAAAAAATCTGTACGACAAACCACATCCATAAGGAAACTCCAGGCCTAGGCGCTTTATACGGAAATTCTATCAGTCAGGAAATAGGTCATCCTGGATTTAGGAACTTGTGCAGGAAATAGAAGAGGGGTGCACTCCCAATGAGCTAATCTTGATACCACAACAATGAAAACAAAAGGATGGTATGGGAAGTAAAAAAGTACAGGTTAATCTTAATAATAAATCTAGCTATAAAAATTCTGAGTATGGTATTAGAAAATAAAGGGGAGGGAGTCATGGTCTTTGGTTTTGTTTAAGATGGAAGAGACTTAAGTTTGTAGTTAGAAGGTGAAGAGGCAGCAAGAAATGGGGTTAAAAGATTAGTAGGAGAAGAAACTATTAGTAGAATAAGTCCTTAAAGAGTGGAGAGTTTGGAGACAAAAGGGTGGGTCTTAGAAGGAGTGAGATCCTTGATAACTGGTGTGTAGCAGAGAAGAACAAGAAATTGAAAAGCAAGTAGGGACAGGTGAGGCTGAGAGGGACAGGAAGTAGTGAGGCTGAGAGGGACAGGAAGTTGTGAGGCAGGATGGGCAGGAAATTAACAGGCAGGAAGGAACAGGAACTTGAAAGGCAGAAAGGGATAGGAAGTTATGAGACTGGGAGAGACAGCAAGTTATAAGGCAGGAAGGGACAGGAAATTATGAGGCAGGGAGGGACAGGAAGTTATGAGGCAGGAAGGGACAGGAAGTTGTGAATCAGGGAGAGACAGGAAGTTGGGGACATTCAAGTCCAGGCTTCTGGTTTTTTTTTTTTTTTTTTTTTTTTTTT
>PVJS01008926.1:19067-42527 GCA_004027185.1 Glis glis | reverse complement strand
GGGTGTAGCGCGGAGGTAGAATGCCCCTGCGTTCAATCCCCGGTACCGCAAAAAAAAAAAAAAAAAAAAAACTGTTTCAGAGCCAGGCGCGGTGGTGCACACCTATAGTCCCAGCATTTGGGAGGCTGAGACAGGAGGATTGCAGGTTCAAGGATAGCCTTGGCAATTTAGTGAGACCCTGTTTCAAAATAAAAAATAAAATAGGGCTGGAGGTGTAGCTCAGAAGTAAAATGCCCCCTGGGTTCAATCCCTAGTACCACACACACACACAAAAAAAGACTGACAAGAAAATCAGGAGGTAGAAAAATGTAACCTAAGTAAGTGTTTCAGGTAACAGTTTTTACTAAAGTATATACTCTGGCATGATGGAGATTTTTTTTCTTAATACAGCATAGTATGCCAGGCCTGGTAGTGCATGCTTTGAATCCCAGTACTTGGGATGCTGAGACAGGAGGAACATATGTTTGAGGACAGCCTCAGCAACACAGTGAGACCCTGTTTCAAAGCAAAAAATAAAAAAAGGCTGGGAGTAAGCCTGGAGGTAGAATGCCCCCAAGCACTACAAAAAACCCCCACAAAACCAACAAACAACAACAACAAAAAAAAAGCATAGAAGAATTAAATATATAAAGGGTATATTGTTTTGTTCCCTAATGTCATTACTTACCATTTTTACCACTCTAATACTAACCAATACAAAGCATATATTCTGTAAGACTCAATAGTCTAATGCAAGCCAGAGCTGAATATGTTCTTTATATGTAAATTTCCCAAGGCAAAGTGAAACTGCTATATAACATTCATAAAGATCATTCATAACTATATCTATCCTGTTCAAGCTTGACTTCACTAAAATTCTCAATAATTTCTGCTCATTCTTGATAAAGGACTCAAGATTTATATGCAATTAAACAAAAATAAAAGCAAACAATGCCCCTGGGGTTCAATCTCCAGCACCACACAAAAAAATAAATAAATAAATAAATAAGGAAAGAAAGATAAAACATTAACTCAAGGTTTAACTATCTTTTGTTATAACATATAAAAGATTTATGGTGAACATAAACTATAACCCAATTTTGTTAAAAGCTACGATAACTGCAACATAATTACCTGGACTAGGAATCTGGTCACGGTATTTTGGTACCTCATCATTCAGAGTCTGGAGCATGGCCCACATTGTGAATGAGAAGAGTGCAGCCAAGAACCCATAAAAAACTAGGTAGAAGAGCAAGATCAAACCTGCAAAAGAAATGAAAATCTATGAACTGTGGAGATACACACCATGTACACACATCTGTCCAGGTTAAAAAGCAAACCAAACATCTATTGCAAGGCTAGGAGCCTAAGCTCTTCCATGCACACAGCCAAATACCCTCATATTAAAGACTCATGGATTTGCCCAAGCAAGGGGTACCTCGGCAGGCAGCACCCACTTATCCCGTGAGCCCTCCTTTCCTCTGGTATTTCCAGATTAAAGGAGCTTCCAGATCAGTGGTAGAGTGCTTGGCTAACACGCAAGAGGTCCTGGGTTCAATCCCTAGCACCACAAGAAAAAAAAGTAGCTTCCTTGTCGTTCATAGGTTCAAAGTCAGAGCTTTAAAATTCAGCATATAGGGGAGTGTTTCCTAAAATGAACTTGATCTCCTTTTAAGAGAAAGGATGGTTTTAGGTGGGGCAAGCCCCCAATATATTTACATATTGAAGCAGCAAACCAGAAAAGAATTAGTACATTAAACCTGTATTGCACATAGTAATTATTTCTATAAATATAAGTTTTAAAAAGTGAGTTGATTTAAGGAATAACCAGGAAATGCGCAGAGAAGGCAAATCTCAGAGATGGTACTCAATGAGTAACGTTTAGGAAACACCGGTCAAGTAGAAGGTCTCATGCAAACGTGAAAAGAGGCCAAGACCAGAAACAAGCACAGTCCAGGTACCTCACAGCGCTACTGCTGGGCGCAAAGCAAGATGCACAGACACACACTTCCACAGCAAGGGCCAATCCCTCCCTTCACACTCTGGAAATGCTTAGATATATCTCAAGCCAGGAAGTTATTTTGGGAACACCTGAAATCAGTCACTTTTCTCGATATCTATATCCAAAGTTCTAACATCAGAAGCTATCATCACCAAGATTATACAGCAAAATTAAAGTCATTTATATTTCAATGTTTAAAAACGAATCAAAGACATTAAACAAACCCCTAAATATAGCAATAGTGAAGAATAACTTGAGTTGAAATCAGGTCAGCTTTATTCCCCAGTCTTAATACATACATATCTAGTGTGTGCGCGTTTTTGTCTGATTCCATTCCTCAGAGGGGATACAGCAGGGTTCCTGGGTGGACCTCCAATGTCCCCACAAGGAGTAACTTCAGAGGGTTTCTAAGATCTGTTATAGTAAGATCTCTCGGAATACGTTAATTACTTCCCCTGGGGGAGTGCCTACACAACTTTCTTCTGAATCTCAAATTACTCCATGACCCCAAAACACATTAAGCCAAAACTTAGATAACTTTCTTAATTGTAGGCCAGGAAACCACCCCCAATCCCCTTTTTTCAAGTTAAAGCATTCCACCCCTCTCCCCAATTACCAGGAGGCCAAGATAGGGAGCAAGAGAAGAGAAGGAGAGAGGACAGGATGTCACCTTCAGGCAGCATCACGTCCCTACCACATGCTGCGATCCTGCTGCGGGAAAAAGAAAAGGGAGACCAATCTCAAAGGAATGATAAATCCACCAGCTACAGAGGGAAAGGAACAGAGGGCAAGTCCACCGGCCGCTTTAATGAGACATAGGAGAAAAACAACCCTTCAGATATAGACGAGTGTAGAAACACGGAAAAAATCCTCTACACAGCAGACCATGGTTGACAAATACATAAACGTAATGAGTGTGGCTGTGTCCCAGTACAACTTCACTTTTTTTTTTTGCAGTACTGGGGATTGAACCCAGGGGTATTCTACCTCCGAGCTCCACCCCCAGCCCTATTTTATTTTTACTTGGAAACAGGGTCTCCCTAGGTTGATGAGAGTCTCACTACTTGCTGAGACTGTCCTCGAGGTGGCTCACGGTGGACCCCTTGATAACTTCAGGATGGGGGACTAGTCCAGCTCCAATGTCCAGAGCTTCTACTGGGATCTGGCCATGTAGGTATGACTGATGAGTTCACAGGCTGCACCTCAGAGCCCAAATTCCAGCCCCCTCCTTCCCTCCCTGGAGGTCAGGCAGGTTCAAAAGCCCAACCCTAAGCCGGGTGTGGTGGCGCATGCTTGTAATCCCAGTACATGGGAGCAGGAGACCGGAGGATCCTGGTTCGCAGGCAGCCTCAGCCACTTAGTGAGGCCCTCTGCAACTTCGTGAGACTCGGTTTCAAAATGAAGTATAAAAAAAAAATAGGGCCGGGGGTGTAGCTCGGAGGTAAAACGCCCCTGGGTTCAATCCCTGGTACTGCAAAAAAAAAAAAAAAAAAAGCCCAACCCTAATAGGACTTGGTTGGTCCTTCTGGGGACCAGCCCTAATCCTGGGTCCACCATGAGCCACCTTAGTCTAAGACTACTCTCCTATGACTCAGGAAATTCCGACTGTTTTAGCAACTCTGTTCCAGGAACCTGGGAAAAAGACGGAATTCTTTATACAACACCAGCACACATAATCTGGCACCAGGAAAATCAACAGGCTTCATAAAAGCCTGACTATATACCCCCTTCAGCCCACTTCCTTGATCTGATTCACTACCTTGCAAACTTTCTAGTTACATGAAAGTACTTAGATATCAGAAACACTATGCCTCTCCTCAGATGCTTCTGCTAACTAGAAACATTTCTACTTGGTAAATACGTACGTTAACATTCTGTTTATGGCTTAAAAAATTTTAAAGCACAGGCAGGTATAATTTTTAAATAATTTCTGAAGCCGGACGTAGTGATGCATGCCTGTAATCCCAGTACTTGGGAGGCTAAGACAGGAGGACCACAGGTTTGAGGACAGCCTCAGCAAGTAGTGAGAGACTCATCAACCAAGGAAAACCCTGTTATAAAAATAAAAATAGGGCTGGGGGTGTAGCTCGGAGATAGAATGCCCCTGGGTCTAACCCAAGTACCACAAAAATAAATAAATAAGCCTGGCGTGGTGGTGCATGCTTGTAATCCCAGTACTGGGAGGCTGAGATAAGAGGATCACAGGTTCGTGTTCGTGGCCAGCCTCAGCTACTTAGAGAGGCCCTCCGCAACTTAGAGAGACTGTTTCAAAATAAAAAATAAAAAACAGGGCTGGGGGTGGAGCTTGGAGGTAGAATGCCCCTGGGTTCAATCCCCGTACCGCAAAAAATAATAAATAAATAAAAAATATATATATATACAAATAATTTTTTTTTGCGGTACCGGGGATTGAACCCAGGGGCGTTCTACCTCCGCGCTACACCCCCGGCCCTATTTTTTTATGCTTTATTTTGAAACCGGGTCTCACGAAGTTGCAGAGGGCCTCACTAGGTAGAGAGAGAGAGAGAGAGAGGGAGGGAGAGAGAGAAAGAGCTGAGGCTGGACGCGAACCCGGATCCTCCGGTCTCTGCCTCCCAAAGTACTGGGATTACAAGCGTGCATCACCACACCCGGCTCACAAATAATTTATATGAACTAGACATACTTGGGAGGCTGAGACTGGAGGATCACAGCTTCGAAGGCAGCCTCGGCAACTTAGTGAGGCCCTCTGCAACTTAGTGAGACCGTTTCCAAATAAGAAATAAAAAATTGGACTGGGGATATAACTTGGAGGTAATGCCTCTGGGTTTAATTCTCAGTACCAAAAAAAAAAGAAAAAAAAGTTGAGGTATAAAATTCACATACCTTTATTATTATTATTATCATTATTATTATTTTAGCGGTTCCGGGGATTGAACCCAGGGGCATTCTACCTCCGAGCTTCACCACAGCCCTATTTTTTTATTCTTTATTTTGAAACAGGGTCTCACTAAGTTGCACAGGCCTCACTAAGTAGTGGAGGCTGGCCGTGAACCCAGATCCTCCGGTCTCAGCCTCCCAAGTACTGGGATTACAAGCGTGCGCCACCACGCCTGGCTCCACATACCTTTAATAGTACCCCACCACTGAGCTACAACTCCAGCCCTGTTTAGCCTTTCGAATAGCTGCCAGACTATATTCTAAAGCAGCTCAAGCATTTTACATTCCTACCAGCAGGGATCCAATTTCTCCACATCCTCATCAACACTGTCTTTCTTTTTCTTCTTCTTTTTTTTTTGTGTGTGTGGTACTGGGGATTGAACCAGAGGCATTCTGCCTCTAAGCTACACCCCAGCCCTTTTCTTTTATTTTGAAACAGGTTCTCACTAAGTTGTTGAGGGCCTCGCTAAATTGCTGAGGCTGGCTGTGAACCTGTGATCCTCCTGTTTCAGCCTCCCAAGTACTGGGATTACAAGTATGCACCACCACACCCAGCTAAAAAACCCACTTCTTAGCTGGGCGTGGTGGCCCACACTTGTAATCCCAGTACTTTGGGAGGCGGAGACCGGAGGATCCGGGTTCGCAGCCAGCCTCAGCTCGATAGCTCTCTCTCTCTCCCTGTCTGTCTCTCTCTCTCCTTGGTAAGGCCCTCCGCAACTTCGTGAGACCCGGTTTCAAAATAAAGTATAAAAAATAGGGCTGGGGGCGTAGCGCGGAGGTAGAACGCCTCTGGGTTCAATCCCTGGTACCGGAAAAAAAAAAAAACCCACTTCTTAAAAAATAGGCAAAAGGGCCGGGCACACGCTTGTAATCCCAGTACTTTGGGAGGCGGAGACCGGAGGATCCGGTTCGCGGCCAGCCTCGGCTGTCTCTCTCTCTCTCTCTACCTAGTGAGGCCCTCCGCAACTTTGTGAGACCCGGTTTCAAAATAAAGTATAAAAAATAGGGCCGGGGTTGTAGCGCGGAGGTAGAACACCCCTGGGTTCAATCCCAGGTACCGCAAAAAAAAAAAAAAAAAAAGGCAAAAGAGTTAAACAGAAACTGTCAAAGAAACAAGGGCTACAAAACTAAGTTCCTAAAAAGATGCTCAACATCATTAGTCACCAATGAAGGAGGCACATCAAAGACACAGTGAACTACTACTAGTACATACCTACCAGAATACTAGTAATTTTCAAGGCTGACCACACCAAGCAAAGGCCCAGAGGTAGAACAACTTGAGCTCTCAGACCCTGCTGGTGTAAATGTAAAAACCAAAGCATTTTACAAAAACCTGACAATCTTTTGAAAAGGTAGCAACACACACCTTCCATAGGACCCAGTCAGTCCACTCTGATACATGTTCATAGAGGGAGGGAGGGTACATAAAGACCCAGACGCTTTCTGTGCAATCACTAAAAACTGCAAACCGAACAAATGCCCCACAACAGATGGATGAATAAATACAATGAGGTCTATCCACACAATGGAGTATGCAGTCATAAGAACGATTTGTGGATACACATAAAATCCCGGATGAATTTCAAAACAACTATGCTGTGTAAGTCACCCCCCCCCAAAAGAGTGCTGTCCAAGTATTTAAAATGCTAGAAAACAGCTGGGCATGGTGGCGCATGCTCGTAATCCCAGTACTTGGGAGGCTGAGACAGGAGGATCCGGGTTCGCGGCCAGCCTCAGCTACTTAGTGAGGCCCTCAGCAACTTAGTGAGACCCTGTTTCAAAATAAAGAATAAAAAATAGGGCTGGGGGTGTAGCTCGGAGGTAGAATGCCCCTGGGTTTAATCCCCAGTACCGCAAAAAAAGAAAATAATAATAATAAAATAATAAAATAGAATAAAATGCTAGAAAATACAAATTAAAGTGTCAATAAAGCAGAGCTCTTTTTGCTGGAGCTGGGGGTGATGAGGAGACATGTATTACCAAGGGAGAAGAAAATGTGAGGGGCGATGAATGTTTACTATACTGATTAGAGAAACAGCTTCATGCTTAAATTTAAGACTCAAGAGAGTTACAGAATTTTGTTTAACGTGTTGATGGAAGCCGGGCGTGGTGGCGCAGGCTTGTAATCCCAGTACTTGGGAGGCTGAGACAGGAGGATCGCAGGTTCAAAGATAGCCTCAACAAGTAGTGAGACTCTCATCAACCTAGCGAGACCCTGTTTCAAAAATAAAAAGTAAAATTGGGCTGGGGGGGTGTAGCTCAGAGGTAGAATGCCATTGGGTTCAATCCCTAGTACTATTAAATAAATAAACGAATAAGAGTTGAGAAGAAAGAGAGCAAAATGATGAGCAAGACTGATTAGTGAGAACATAATACAAAAGAAAAAATAAGGGAAAAATTGCAGGCATTTCAAAGACATGGAAATTGAACAAACATAAAAATATGCTCCAATTGCAAATTAAACCAGCCAGACACAAGCATCACATCAAAATGGAAAACAAAACAGAAAACCCGAGAGTGGTACTATCCACTGCTAAATGAGCTGAAGGAAAGTACGTGCTTTTATCCACTGTTGGTAGGCATTTAAATTGGTATACTCTATTAATAATAAAAGGGCACTCTTTTAATAATAAACATAAATATATACTAAAAATTAGAGATTCCATTTCTCAGTTTATTTACTCTAGGATGATATCAACACATGCACTGTAGCATTCAAGAGAAAATCTGGAAGCAATATTCATTAAAAAGAAAGAAAAAATATACACATACACACAATGTCTATACGATGGAATATTACACACTTACTCAAAGGAATGAGACCAATCTATGCAAACATGAAAGACTTACTAAGTGAAAAAAAGAAAGTTCCAAGCTGGGCGTGGTGGCGCACGCTTGTAATCCCAGAATTTGGGAGACTGAGACAGGAGGATCACAGGTTCAAGGACAGCCTCAGCAACTTAGTGAGGCCATCTACAACTTAGTGAGACCCTGTTTCCAAATAAAAAATAAAATAGAGCTGGGGGTGTAGCTCAGGGGTAGGATGTCCCTGGGTTCTGTCCCCAGCACCACCACCACCAAAAAAAGGAAAGTTCCAGAACATGCTATTTTTCTATTATTCATGCAAAAGTGGAAAAGATAAAATGTATTCCTACATATTCCATATATACCCATTTATAAACATATTTACATGAATGTACTGAAAAAAAGATTGATGGGAAAATTGACAAACATCTGTAGGAAAGACAGATTGGTGAAGACAAGAGAAACACATGAATCTGTTCATACGTTCTTTTTTCTTATGCAATTAGTAATATTTACAAATGCACAGAAAGGTTTAACCTAACGTAACAGTGAACACCCAGAAACCCACTTAGATTCTGTAATTAACATTTTACTATATTGGTCTTGTTTTTTGGATGCATTTCAAGTTGCAGATGTCAGTACACTTTATCCCAAAACACCTCAGAATGCATATTAACTAAAATTGAGGGGAAAACTTACATTCAGTGAAATACGTATCTCCAATGTACCATTCAATGGGTTTTGACATATGCATTTATGTGTATGATCCAAACCCCTATTCAAGATATAGAACATTAACATCACATGTAACCTCCCTCACATCCTCTCCCAGTCAATCCCCAGGCCCACAGCCCTAGAAGTAATCAGAGTTCTGGACTTTTTCCCAACCCTGGTATGTGGGAGGCTATTAAGCTAGAGAAGTTTTTCAGAATTATTAGCAATAGTGACCGGCAGGGGAGAGGACACTACTAAATAAATCTCTATTAAATTTGAGAGCAGGCAACTTAAGGAGAAAAAAAAAAAAGACTTTATGAGGTTCTCATAAAAGCAGTAGAAGTGGGCATGAGGGCGCACGCCTGTAATCCCAGTACTTGGGAAGCTAAGACAGGAGGATCGAAGGGTCAAATCCAGCCTCAGCAACTTAGCGAGATCCTGTTTCCAAATAAAAAAATAAAATAGGGCTGGGGTGTAGCTTGGTGGTAGAATGCCCCTCTGGGTTCAATCCCCAGCATATATATATGCGTGCTGGGGATGGCCTTGAACCTCCGATCCTCCTGTCTCAGCCTCCCAAGTACTGAGATTACAGGTGTGAACCACCATGCCCAGCTTCCCCAGAGCTCTTTAATACTGACCTTCTATGAAAAGCCATCATTACTAGAACAAAATAAATAAATCCCAGTACTTGGGAGGCTGAGACAGGAGGATTGCAGGTTCGCGGCCAGACTCAGCTACTCAGGCCCTCAGCAACCTAGTGAGACTCTGTTTCAAAATAAAGAACTAAAAAAGAGGGCTGGGGGTGTAGCTCAGAGGTAGAATGCCCCTGGGTTCAATCCCCAGTACTGCAAATAAATAAATAAATAAATAAATAAATAAATAAATAAATACATTAATAAAAAAGGGAGAACAATTATACTATTGAATGCCAATACCATCAAACACTGAGAGCATTAAAAATATTGCAGAAGACACTGGAACATTTCATAATAGTGGTCATTCATTCATTCATCCAGTTTTTACTACATTCCTATTAAGTGCCAGAACAGGCGAGGTGTTAAGAGAATCAAAGAGAAGCAGGATGTGTATGAGAAGATTATAGCAGCCTGGGGTTGTAGCTCAGTGGCACTTGCCTAGCATGCACAAGGCCTTGGGTTTGATCCCCAGCACTTAAAAAAAAGAAAGAAAAAGCTTACAGTCTAGTAACTGGCAGCAAAGTGACAAAGGTATTAGGGAATACATAGGCACACCTGACTCAGTCTTAAGGCAAAGAGGAATTAGAGACCATGCTATCAAAGCGGACATCTAAGTAGTCAGCCCCAGGTAGTTAGCCAAAGAAAGCCCAGAAGAGGTAGGAAAAAACCATATGAATTGAGAGAGGTGACAGGACAGAAATAAACCAGTGAGCTCATAAAGAGCTTGTATGTTGCTGGGCATGGTGGCACATACCTGTAATCCCAGTACATTGAAAGATGAGACAGGAGGATTGTGGGTTCCAGGCCAGCCTCAGCAACTTAGCGAGACCTTGTGTCGAAATAAAAAAATAAAAAGGTTTAGTGTGTAGCTTGAAGGTAGAATGTTGCTGGCTTCAATCCTAGTACCATGAATGAATGAATGAATGAATGAGTTTGTATGTCATGCTAAGGAACCCTTGAGGGCAGCAGAGATTTACATGAAGAGGTACCTACGAAACAACCACAGGCAGCTGGTTAACATAATACAAAAAAGCAACATAACTAGGCATGCAGATTCAAAAGTCCAACAGAGATAGTAACCAAAGCCACCAGAAAATAGGTAACTTCAAGCAGAAGTGTGCGAAGTTACTACAAAGGTCATGAAAAGAGCCGACAATACCGGCAGAGGGAGAAAAACCACTCTCCTCAAACATTAAGGGAAGAACCAGCTATCTAACTGCATATTTTAAAACTTTGTACATGTAGGAAAAAGACTTAAAATGTTAACAGTGGTTATAGTAAGTGGGATTACAGGCATGCACTACCACACCTGGCTCAACAGTCAATTTTTTAAAGATGGAATGATTTAGGGGGTGGGGTGAGGTTGTTCAACAATATTAAAGCAAATACTACCATAATTACGATGGTACCTACACCACAACACACAACCGTCCCCTCTCCCTCCCGTCCACTACAGGACTACTGCCTGGACAGTCCAGGAAGTGTTGCCTCCTCCTGCTGGGTGATGGCTCTGCTGCTGCCACACCCACCACTGGCCTGTGTTAACAACCTACACACAAGGTAAGGCACGTCCTGTTACTTTTCAAATAGTTCACATTTTTGTAAAGCTTCATTAATGTCACATTAGACAGGACAGAGACTACCACCTTATAAAACTATGTGACACTGGGAAAATAAACACGCTTGTTTTCAACCCTATAGTTAGATGCCCAAGCTGGGATGAGTCTGATCTCCAGAGCAGAGTATTTACTGAGGCATGACCAGAGTGGGAGCAGGTAACTGAGAAAACAGCACTTCAGGGACCTATAATAAAAGAAAAGCACATCAACAAAACATAGGTGCTAAGAGATTTGGTCCAGAATCCTGACTATGCTTGGAAATCAGTAATTCAAATTTTAAGTTAATGTTAATCTAAAGCATTTATTGACAGACAACCTTAATAAAGATGAACTCCACAAGCAAATGTTTTAAAATGATATCACCTCATGGCATAGTTTAAAAGAAAAAAGAAAGAGAGTAGCTCTGGCCTCCGAGTCTGACGGCCCAAGGATTCTATTCTATCACTAACTCACTGGGGTGAATTTTGACAAATCAGATCTGTAGTTCTGATTTTCTAACTTATGCTGTATAAACGAATACCCTGGTGTAAATGTATTTCATACTGTGGCTCATATAAGAGCAATGGGCTAGATAAATGACTTTTCCCCTTAGATAGAATAAACCTATTAGACAAAACAGACTATTTTACATTTCACCATTTTAAAAAAGTTTAATTGCAACACATGGCCTACACTGCCTAGTCTGAGTACTTGATAATCTCTAAACTTCTTTTACCACTTTGATTCTAATTGTATTTAAAATATTTGCAACATTAGCCACTAAGTGCGAAGTTTTCTTTGTCCTGTGTTGTCACAAATGGCAACTCCGTATTCCTGATGTGGACTAGGTACACTTCAGTCATTCACCTAGCCTGCTTTAGAGGGCTGCTGTGGAACTCAAATGAGGGGGACTTGGGTGTATATATAAACATTCTGAAACTACTGTAATCAAGTATAAGACATCAGCCTACTACAGAAGGAAGTAGCTACTCAAAATCTTCGTACAGCTCTTAAGGCAATGTGATCTAAAATGCAGCACTTTCACTTTATACAAAATGCTTACAGCAAAATTGCTTTTTCTTATGTGTGCTTTTAAATGTATCTAATGTACTTGAAGGGGAATACCTCAGATCAAAAACAGGACAAAAGCTGGGTATGGTGGTGTATGCTTGTAATCCCAGTAGTACTTGGGAGAATGAGACAGGAGGATCACAGGTTCAAGGACAGCCTCAGCAATTTAGTGAGGCTCTCAGCAACCTAGTATGACCCTGTTTTCAAATAAGAAATAAAATCGGTCTAGGGGTATAGCCCAAAGGTAGAATGCCTCTGGGTTCAATTCCCAGTACCACCCAAAACAAAAAAACAAAAAACAAAAAACAGGACAAAGATACTATAGTTCTAAATCTAAAAACACTAAACCAGGAAACATCATAAATTAATGTATTTATAAAGTCCAGGTGGTAGAAGACCTTTCTCTAAACACCAGGAGACCCAGCAACTTTACAAGGTCAAAAACAGATACATTTTTCTCCTACCACCAACATTAAATTTATGATTAGAAGGGGGGACGGGCGTGGTGGCACACACCTAGTACTTGGGAGGCTGAGACAGGAGGATCGCAGGTTTGAGGACAGCCTCAGCAAGCAGACTCTCGTGAGACCCTGTTTAAAAAAAAAATAGGGCTGGGGGTGTAGCTTGGTGGTAGAATGTCACTGGGTTCAATCCCCAGTACCACGGGGAAATAAAAGGGTGGGAGGTGATGGGAGTGTAGTGCGGTGGTAAAATGACTACCTACCATAGAGAGGCCCTGGGTTAGATCCCCAGCACCAAGGGGGGTGGGGGGAGAAACGGTTACCAAAAAATGTAAATTTTTAAAGTAATAACACAGTTAAGAATAGCATCAATGTTGATGAAGATATAAGACACCACTATATACCTGGTGGGAGTACAAGTTGACAGACACTTTCAGGAAGGCAGTATGACAACATGTATCCAAAATGCAAAAGGTTAATACATGAATGGCCTAGAAATTCCAACAGCACAAACATATCCCAAGGAAATAAATGTGCAAAAATGTATATACAAGGGGGAAGGGAATGAATGGAAGGAAGACCAGTACATACAATAATGAAAGGAAAAAAGAAACCATAGCATATCTAACTATACGACAGAACACTAGTCAGCTAAATGTTAAAAAAATTAATAAAAATGGTGATATACTTTCATTAACATGGGAAGATGCTCACATTAAACTCAAGAGACTCTACTGAATCATCTCTTTTGATTTAAAAAATGTAAATGTGACATATATTTCAGGAAGATATATTACCAGAACATTAAGTGATGAGATCAGGCAGCTGGCCCATGCAGGGCCTCTAGAAGAATTAGAAAGAGGCATCTTTCCTGGCCCACGGCCCACAGGCACATAGCTCTGGGAAATGACCTTGCCTCTGTGAGAATCAGAACAGGATACTCCTTTTCTCCAGGCAGACCCAGACCTGCTCTAGGCACACAGCCTGGTGGGCTGAGGAGGGCTGAGCCCAGCCTCTTCTCACCACTGGCCCTCTCTTATCCTTAAAGAGGGATGCCCCTGTGTTGGGACAGGATTATGGACAATTTTCACCTACTTAGGTCATTCCACACTAGCTTACTATTATTACAATAAACAGAAATTTACTATTTGTTGATAAGAGTGATATCGACCGGTGCACACCTGTAATCCCAGCTACTCAGGAGGCTGAGGCAGCAGGATCACAAGTTCAAGGTCAGCCTAGGCAATTTAGCAGACCCTGTCACAAAACTTAAAAAAGGGGGGGGGAGGGGGGACTGGGGATGTAGCTTAGTGGTAGTGTCCCTGGGTTCAATCCTCAATATCATGCAAAATAAATATCAAAGGGCTGGGAGTGTAGCTCGGTAGAATGCCCCTGGGTTCAATCCCTAGTACCACAAAAAATAAAATCAATCCCAACTTCACCTGAATGTACTACTACAGCCCTTATACTTTGCCCCTATATGTTGATAATTTGTACATGTTATCTATTTAAATGTATATTCCCAATAAAATCTCTATCCCAAGATCATATAATACAAAGGTTAAAGAACACTATCTGGCTGGGTGTGGTGGTGCACTCCAGTAATCCCAGTACTTGGGAGGCTGAGACAAGAGGATCGCAGGTTCAAGGACAGCTTCAGCAAGCAGTGAGACTCTCATCAATCTAGTGAGACCCTGTTGCAAAATAAAAATAAAAATACTACTGGGGGTATTAGCTCAGAGGTAGAATGCCCCTGGGTTCAATCCTCAGTAAAAAAAAAAAAAAAACAAAACCCTAATCTCTCTCCACCCCTGAAACACTTCTTTAGCAAAAAGTTAGCACACTCTAGAAACAAGCAATTAACCTTAGACGTGTTCATTTTTTTTCTCCATTTAACTCCGGATGCAAGATTTATTTCTTCATCACAGTAGTGGGTTTCCAAAAGATAGCAATTTAAATAAAAATCATGAGTGATTACCATGCAGTTAGGCAAGGCATCTGTAAAATAATACAACCGCTGGAGTGCGATTAAAGGCGAACTGGGTTCTTTTCTTGGCTCTGTGGAATATGTAATTTTACACAAAATCACAACCTCTCTGGGTCTCATTTTTCTCATGTATAAAGTGAAGGTTGAGCTAAAAAACCTCCACGGCCCCTTCCAGCTTCTGATAGGTCTTCAAGTCGCCTTTCCACCCTGGAGGGGCTCATTTTAGTCGGCAGCAAGTTTATTTTCTGAGTCATAGCTCATTTACGCTCTTCATGAATCTCTTAAAAATGTCGTGTCCCAACAGTTCTGAACTCTAGAAATGTATTCCCACTCAGGGGGGAAAAAAAAGATCTGTCAAGATCCGCTAATAAAATATTTTTCAAAAGGGTAAAATCAAGTTTAAGTGTAAAGACAAAAAAAGCACTTATCCATCTTCACACGGTAATACAATTTTCTGAACACAAAGGCGCCCAAAAGCAGCAAATACGCTAGTGGATGGATTATAATTATTGTTATTATTACTATTTGTGGGACTGGGGGTTGAACCCATGGGCGTTCTACCTCTGAGCTACACCCCTAGTCTTTATATTTTGAAACGAGGTCTCGCTAAGTTACTGAGGGCCTTTCTAAGTTGCTGAGGCTGGCCTCGAACCTACGATCCTCCGGTCTCAGCCTCCCAAAGCACTGGGGCTAAACATTTTTTAAAACAAAGAGCTCACGCAGAGAAAAGCTACAAACATCACAATGGTTTGAAGACACCGAAGGCAAAAAAAAAAAAAAAAGTGCTGTTCAGAACAGGACTGACCCCCGTGGCCTCCCAAAGAAAAAGCAAAATTTTCAGAAGAAAACCGCTGGAATGAAAATTAAAAAAAAAAAAAAAGAGGAGGAACCAACCTTGTTCCGGGCCTCTCCTCGGGCCGGGGTGGCGTGCGTTTTCGTGCACAATGTCCTTCTGTGATCAGCCCGCCGCCACATGTCCCTGCAACCCACTCACGCCCGCTCGCTCGCGCCCGACCCGCCGGGGCGGCGGCGGGGACGAGTCACAAGATAGGAGCGGCGGGAGTGGAAATTTCCTCTCGGCGGGCGCGGGGCCGCGCCGGCTTCCCCGAGCCGGGCCTCCGCGGCGGGCGGCCCGCTACAAAGGAGGCCCCGGCCCGCCGGCGCGCCCGGCCCGCCCGGCCCCGCGGGGGTCCCCGGCTTCCGGCGCCGACGCGGGCGGGAGGCCGCGCGCACGTGCGTTCCGCTCGGGCCCCCGGGAATGAATGGGCCGCCCCGGCCCGCCGCCCGCCGCCCGCCCGCCGCCCGCGCTCACCCCAGCTCTTGGCCGAGCGCCCCAGGAACTCGCCGCTGGCCGGGTTGTAGAGGAAGAGCTTCCACTCGGCCAGGCTCTGGTTGAAGGACTTCTTCTCCGTCTTCGTCATGGTGGGCGTGCGGGCGCCGAGGCGCGTCCCGGCTCTGGCGTCCCGGCTCTAGCGGAGGGCGGCTCGGCCGAGGGCTGCTGCTCCTCCTCACCAGGAGCACTCGGGCCGACTGCGCCGCGCCGAGCCGGGCGGCCGCTCGGGCCGCGGGAGCCTGACGTCTCGGCGCGCCGCAGCCAATCCCCGCGCCGCTCGCCGCCGCCGCCGCCGGGCGCACCCGAGGCGCGACACGCCCCGCCCAGGCCACGCCCTCCGCTAGCCACGCCCCCGGACACGCCCCCTGCCGCGACCCTCCCGCCGCCGCAGCCGAGGAGGAAGCGGAGCAGCGCGCCGGGCACCGCTCAGGGACAAGCACGTTCAGCGCTAGCGAGCGGTGGCGTCCCGGCCCGCAGGTCTCTCCGGCGGACGCTCGCCGCGTCTCCCGGGACCCAGGCGCTGCAGATGCGGCCGGCGGCGGCGCGGGACCCACAGAGCGAGCGCGGCAGTGGCTCAGCCTGCCCGACCCGTCCTCGCCGAGCGGGGACTGCACCTCCGAGCTGTCCCCGGGCATTCTCCCCGGGCTCTGTGACGTCACCCGGAGGACATCGGGAGGGGGTTCTAGAGTGCGGCAGGCGCTGCTGCTCCAAGAATGTCCTCACTTGGCTCTTTTCGTGGATTTAACCAGGAATCTCAGGGCCAGTGGGAATTTCATTCTAAATATGCCAGTATTGGTGGAATGAAATACGGTATAATCTCCTCCCCCCCAGATTCAGTTGAATTTATCAATGAAATCAATACACATGCATTCCCAAGGTTGCTGTCCACGAAAAGACCCTCTGCTTCTGCTCGGACGCATCGATTCTTAACCTACCGGAAACCCATACTTGGTTTAGCGTCAATACCTAAATAACGTTAGCGCGTTTCTTTTCCACTAGGGCGGAGACCAGGGTGCAGTCAGCTTGGCCTGCAGGAGACGGAGCTGAAGAGTGCAGCGCTCTCGGGCTGTACCGATGCGATAAATACTAAAATAGGAGTTTGGGCAGAAGGTGTCTGTTTTTTGGACAAAAGAAATGGAACGCTGCCTCGGTTTTATCAAATAAAATTCATGAATGAAGAAATGCAAAGCCGGGCATGGTGGCGCATGCCTGTAATCCCAGTATTTGGGAGGCTGAGACAGGAGGATCTCAGGTTCGCGGCCAGCCGCGGCTAGTTAGTGAGGCCCTCGGCAACTTAGTGAGACACTGTTTCAAAATAAAGAATAAAAAATAGGGCTGGGGGTGTAGCTGGGAGGTAGAATGCCCCTGGGTTCAATCCCCAGTACCGCCAAAATAAATAAATAAATAAATAAATAATAAAATAGGGCTGGGTTGTAGCTCAGAGGTAGAATGCCCCTGGGTTCAATCCCCAATACCAAAAAGGAAGGAAGGAAGGAAGAAACACATTGCTTGGGATGATTTTATTTTTTACATTTAAGAAAACTAAATTTCTAGTCGGGCGTGGTGGCTCAGGCTTGTAATCCTAGTACTTGGGAGGCTGAGACAGGAGGATTGCAGGTTCAAGGACAACCTCAGCAATTTAGTGAGGCTCTCAGCAACCTAGTGATAGATACCCTGTTTCCAAATAAGAAATAAAATCGGACTGGGGGTGTAGCTCAGAGGTAGAATGCCTCTGGGTTCAATTCCCAGCACTACAAAAAAAAAAAAAAAGAAAACTAAACTTCTAATTATGACCTTGGAAAAGACAATCGAAATCCAGTTACTTTTTGAGCTGGTAACATCAAAAGATTTGCAGAAGCATTTTTGTAGAGTTCGGCATGAAATCGTTATTAGAAATAGCAAAGCACCATGCAAAGCCGACTAGAATGCATTTCTTTAGATTATAGACAACGTTGAAACAGAACTAAGGAATGGAAATAGTTAACTATTTTATCTCAGAAAAAATCTAACTACAAATTAGAGGAGAGCTAACATACTGGTAAAGCTGATTGCAGACCTTTTAGTTTAGGGAAGAGGGAAGATATAGAGTCTGTTTGGAATGAAATATAAAACCCATGTTATTTGTATGTGTCTATGTGAGTGTGTGTGTGTGTGTGTGTGTGTGTGTGTGCTAAAAGCAAATACACTTTCAGAAATAATACCTGGCACACACAAAGAAAACATGGTAAACAAGAACATTACGAAATAGTGTTTCAAAGGTCAACTGGCACCTGGTGTAGTGGCTCATGCTTGTAATCCCAGTACTTGGGAGGCTGAGACTGAATGATCCGGGTTTGCGGCCAGCCTCAGCTACTTAGTGAGGACCTCCGCAACTTAGTGAGACCCTGTTTCAAAATAAAGAATTTTAAAAAACTAGGGCTGGGGTGTAGCTCAGATGTAGAATGCCCCCGGGTTCAATCCCCAGTTCCGCAAAAAAAAAAAAAAAAAAATCAATTGGCTACTGTCTGAGACTTGTAGTTTGTATGTTTTTGGTGGTCATTAATATGACTTTCATACTTAATGCTTTGTGGTTTTCTAAATCAGGATTTAAGTACAAATAAAATTCAGTAAGCAGTTTCAAAACCCGTAACCAGTTCAGTATAGTAACAAGATCCAACAGATTTCAACTGGGCAAAATTTTTTCATTCTACTCTGACAATATAGGAACTATTTGTTTCTCTGATATGTCATATTTAAACATTACCTGAAAAAGACTAACTCTAAGCTGGGCATGGTGGCGCATACTTATAATCCCAGTATTTGGGAGGCTGAGACAGGAGGATCGAAGGTTCATGGCTGGCCTCAGCTACTTAGTGAGGCCCACCGCAACTTAGTGAGACCCTACTTGAAAATAAAGAATAAAAAAAATAGGACTGGGGCTGTAGCTCCGAGGTAGAATGCCCTTGGTATCACACACACACACACACACACACACACACACACACACACAAAAGGTGAGAATCAGAATACCATACCAAGCCAAACTCTCACTCTGCTATGAGGGTACTATGCTCAGGCATGTCAGAACTCAGAAAGTCTGCCTCTCAAGTCCTTTTGAAAAATCAAATAAGGACCCAAGCCAGGTACATGGCACACACCTGTAATCCCAGTACGTGGGAGGCTGAGACAGAAGGATCCTACATTAGAGGCCAGCCTCAGCAATTTAGCAAGACCTTGAAACAAGGCTAGGGGTGTAGCTCAGAGGTAGAATGCCCCTGAGTTCAATCCCCTTAATCTGCCAGCTCCAAGAAACATCATGACAGCTGCTCAGCTCATGGCAGCCAGGGAGCAGAAAGAGAGAGGAGGGGACCAGGGACAGATATGGGCCAAAGCCATGCCCCCCCAATGACCTACCTGCTTCAGCCACACCCTACCTGCCTACAGTTACCACCCAGTAGTCCGAATCCTTACTCCATCAAATGTATTAATCTACTGATAAAGTTAGAGCCCTCAGGATTCGATGATTTCACCTCTGAACAAAGCAAAGCAGATTGCAGAATAATCTCTCATCCATTATCATTGTTTACAGCAAACCTCCAAAGTATTAGAACCTCAAAAGTTAGCCCTAGGCCATTCCTTTTTTTTTTTTTTCCGGTACTGGGGATTGAACCCAGGGGCATTCTACCTCCGCGCTACACCCCCAGCCCTATTTATTATTCTTTATTTTGAAACAGGGTCTCACTAAGTTGCAGAAGGCCTCACTAAGTAGCTGAGGCTGGCTGCGAACCCGGATCCTCCGGTCTCAGCCTCCCAAGTACTGGACTTACAAGTGTGCTCCACCACGCCTGGCTAGGCCATTCTTTTTGTGTGTGTGTGTGTGGTCCTGGGGATTGAACCCAGGAGCATTCTACCTCCTAGCTACACCCCCAGGCCAATTTTATTCTTTATTTTGAAATAGGATCTCACTAAATTGCGGGGGATTACAAGCATGCACCACCACGCCTGACTTTTATTTTTTTAATTTGAAACAGGGTCTCACTAAGTTGCAGATGGGCTCACTAAGTTGCTGAGGCTGGTGGAGAGCCTGTGATCCTCCGGTCTTAGCCTCCCGAGTACTGGCATTACCACCACACCCAGCTGACAGTTTGATTGTTACCATGGAGAACTAAAAGCTGCACAGGATGTGTGGTTACAAATTCTGGTTCTTAGCTGGGCTGGGCGTGGTGGCGCACGCCTGTAATCCAGTACTTGAGAGGCTGAGACTGGAGGATCGCTGACTCGAGGACAGCCTTAGCAAGTAGTGAGACTCATCAACCCAAGACCCTGTTTCGAAATAAAAATAAAAGCCGGATATGGTGACACACACCTGTGATCCCATAATCCCAGTACTTGGGAGGCTGAGCTAGGAGGATCACAGGTTTGCCGCCAGCTTCGGCAGCCTCATTTGGCCCTCCGCAATTTAGTGAGACCTGAATAAAAAATAAAAGATAGGGCTGATGGTGTAGCTTAGTGAGAAAGAAGCCTTCTCTAAAAATAAAGAGCCAGGTAAAATGCCCCTGGGTTCAATCCCCAGCACCACAGAATAAATAAATAATTAAATAAAGAATGAAAAAAAAAGAATAAATAAAAATAGGGCCGGGAGGGTAACTCAGTGGTAGAGCGCTTGCCTAGCTTGTGTGAAGCCATGCATTCTATAAATAATAATAATAAATAAGCTTTGTGTGTGTGTGTGTGATACTGGGGATTGAAACCAGGGCATTTTAGCTATGAGCTACAACCCTAGCCCTTTTAATTTTTTTGTTTTGAAACAGGGTCTTATAGGTTGCTAAGAGTCTAACTTATATGTTGCTGAAGTTGGTTTCAAATCTGCAATCCTCCTGTCTCAGCCTCCCATGTACTGGGATTACAATAGTGCAACACCATGTCCGGCTAGATAAATGTTAATGAGCTACATAAAGTGAGACCGGTGTGTTCACCTCCTGGAGAGGTCTTTTTTCTGTCATACTGTGCTCTTTCCTTAACTCAGAAACTTACCATCAAACATATTGGTATTTGCCAGGCATGGTGGCGTTCACTTGTAATTCCAGTACTTGGGAGGCTGAGACAGGAGGATCACAGGTTCGCGGCCAGCCTCAGCTACTTAGCGAGGCCCTCCGCAACTTAGTGAGACCCTGTTTCAAAATAAAGAATAAAAAACAGGGCTGGGGGTGTAGCATGGAGGTAGAATGTTTCTGGGTTCAATCCCCAGTACCACACACACAAAAAAATTGGTATTGTGTGGTGTGTGGTATGGTGGTGTGCGCCTGTACTCTCAGTACTTGGGAGATTGAGACAGGAGGATCACAGGTTTGAGGCTAGCCTCAGCAACTTAGTAAGACCCTCAGCAACTTAGTGTGATCTTGTCTCAAAATAAAATAAAAAGGTCTGGAGGTGTAGCTCAAAGGTAGAATGCCCAGTACCATAAACAATACAAAACAAAACAAAAGTATCAGTATTTTAAAAATATAGTTTAAGCCGGGCATGGTGGCGCACACTTGTAATCCCAGTACTTGGGAGGCTGAGACTGGAGGATCCAGGTTCACTGCCAGCCTCAGCTACTTAGTGAGGCCCTCCACAACTCAGTGAGACCCTGTTTCAAAATAAAGTATAAAAAATAGGGCCTCACTAAGTAGCTGAGGCTGGCCGCGAACCCGGATCCTCTGGTCTCAGCCTCCCAAGTACTGGGATTACAAGCAAGCGCCACTACGCCAGGCTAATGTATCTAATATTATTTAAATGGCACCTTTTCCTTTCAGTTTGATGTTTTGTTTAGTGAAAAATAGTCGTTTAAGAGAAGTGACTGTGTTCTTTTAAGCAGGAACTATCTGTCACAATCTTATTAAGAGGAACATGAGGGAGGATTTAAATGTCACTGTAGGCAATTTCTCAACATTATTTCCTAAGAGAATGGATAATGTCTCCAGGGGCGTGGGAATTCAAGTTCCTTGATTCTAATTATTGTCTTGCAACCGATTCCCTATAAGACAATAGCTTAATTACTTATACACAAATTTATTATCTCCAATGCATTGTATACAAGTATATTACCTTATCTTACTGGGAATATTACGAGTTGGTTAAATGTGGTTTGGCAGTTAGGAAATCCCCATAAATACATGTTGTGATTCACATTTCTGCAAAGCATATAAGCTTGTATTAGTTAATGATCTTTTCCCAGCAAGAAACAGGAAGCAAAATTAAGTTGACTTGAACAAGGAGCTGGGCGAGGTGGCACATGTCTGTAATACCAGCAACTTGGAAGGCTGAGGCTGGAGGAGCAAAAGTTCAAGGGCAACTTGGGCAATTTAGGAAACGTTGTCTCAAAATCAAAAAATTAAGCCAGGTGTGGTGGCGCCGCTTGAAATCCCAGTACTTGGGAGACTGAGACAGGAGGATCACAGGTTTGAGAACAGCTTCAGCAAGTAGTGAGACTCTCAGCAACCTAATAAGACCCTGTTTCAAAATAAAAATAAAATAGGGCTGGGAGTGTAGCTTGGAGGTAGAATGCCCCTGGGCTCAATCCCCAGTACCAAAAAAACCACATACACACACACAAAAAAAAAAATTAAAAAGAGCCGGGCATGGTGGTGCATGCCTGTAATCCCAGTACTTGGGAAACTGAGACAGGAGGATCACAGATTCAAAGCTAGCCTCAGCAACTTCGTGAGTTTCTCAGCAACTTGGTGAGAAGAAGTTTATCTGTTTCCAAATTTAAAAAATAAAATGGGCTGGGGATGTAGCTCAGAGGTAAAATGCCCCTGGGTTCAATCCCTAGCACCACAAAAAAATTTTAAAATGTTAAAAAAAATAAGGCTGGGGATGCAGCTCAGAGGTAGAACACCCCTGGGTTCAATACCCAGTCTCCCCCCATCCCCCCCAAAAAAAAACAATAAGGAGAATTTACAGGTGAACATTGCTGAAAAGTGCAAAGTTTACTGACTTCAGGGAAGATTTGATCCAGGGCCCAAATTATAGAAGCAAATCCTGAATTCTTGCTCCTTATTGATTGATTCCATTCCCTTAAGGTTTGCTTCCGGAAGTTTGTGGACCTGTGTGCTTCCAGATTCAATCCAACATAAAAGGGAGACTCTAGAGCCTGGCATGGTGGCGCACGTCTGTAATCCCAGGAGTTGAGAGGCTGAGACAGGAGGATCCGGGTTCGCAGCCAGCCTCAGCTACTTAGTGAGGCCCACTGCAACTTAGTGAGACCCTGTTTCAAAATAAAGAATAAAAAATAGGACTGGGGGTGTAGCTCGGAGGTAGAGTGCCCCTGGGTTCAATCCCCAGTACCAAAAAAAAAAAAAAAAGGGAAACTCTGCCTACCAAAGAACATCCAAAATATATGAACACTTCAACAAAATTGCTTCAACCAAACTCCATATACAGCCTCGCTGGCCCCCACAGCCCTGGCGTGGGGATTGTGTTCACCCTAACCTAATTGTGAATACTGGAGAGACGGGAAATAAGGATTGGGTAAAGCCCAAGAGAGTCCACTCTTGACCCACGGGTGGGATCAATCCTTCTCAGGTACATAGTCAGGAAATGTGGAATAGTGTTAGGAAGAGGAAAGGGGAGAGAAATCCTACAATCTTCTATTTAAATGCTTTTGGAGCCTGGAGTGTAGCTTAGCCATAGAGCGCTTGCTTAGCATGCATGAGGCCCGGGGTTCAATCCCCAGCAAGAAGAGAAGGAGGAAGATAAAGAAGAGGAGGAGGAGGAGGAGGAGGAGGAGGAGGAGGAGGAGGAGGAGGAGGAGAAAGAAAAGGAAAGGAAAACAATGTCTTAAAAATGTAGTATTTCAAGCCAGTCATGGTGACACAGGCCTGTAATCCCAGTACTTGGGAGGCTGAGACAGGAGGATCGCAGGTTTGAGGCCAG